>PVKS010003031.1:0-109307 GCA_004027875.1 Aplodontia rufa
GCGGGGCCCTAAGACCAGGGCAGTGGGCTTACTCAGCCGAATGGGGAGAAATTAAAAGGAAAAAAGATGGGGCCCTAAAACCAGGGCGCTGGGGAGCAATTCACCAGAGCCAGAATTGCCTCCTGGCAGGCAATGTCCTGATGGCGGCAGTGTGAGCGATTCCTCACACGGGGCACCATTTTGTGGGGAGCTGAGTTGCCCCCCGGGAGCCGATCAGGAGGAGGGTGAGTGCCGACGGCTGGAACCCAGGTCCCACCTCGTCCGGGGACCCCTTCCCTCCCAGCCTGGGAAACGAGGCAACCACACGCAGCTGATGGCAGCTCAGAATCCGTTTATTACTAAGGCATACTGGTTTTTATAGAGGAGGAGTGGAGACAGCCAAGGAATCAATAATACTTCTAAGGGAGTTGCCAGGTGTTATGTAGATTTCAGTACAGACAAAAGTTAGGAATATTCTGTGGTCAATACATTCTGACCCACCCTGTTTGACCTTTTGTAAAACAAAGCACGACCTAGCAGCCCCTCCTGAAGGAACTTATACAAACAGTAACAAGATCGCTCCAGGGCAGCTGATGAAACGAAGTGAAGGTCAAACCAAAGGTCAGACCCCCAACATCATGCTAGGTGAAATTAGCCAAACCCAGAGACTCAGATCTTTTTCTTCATTTGTGGAGGCAAGAATAAAAACGCAGGCTTGGGTGAAAGGCAGTCAAGCTATTGTACTAGACTCACCAAAGGCATAGCAACACATAATTGGGGGAAACCATAGATATGTCAGGGGGGAGTGAGGGAGGACAGGGAAGGATCTAGGGAGACAATCAATAGTGTAACATACTCTTTACGCCCCTGAGAAGCCAAAAAATACTTATGCAATCATTTAATTCTGGAAAATTCACAGTCATATATATATGGGCATTTATGGCTGTTACGGAGGAAATATAGAAGAATCAAGAGATTGAGGTATGGGTGATGTGGGGATGACTCTGGATTAGGATCAAATGCATATCGTAACTATGTCATTTATGGTTATACAACTCAAATCCTTAATAAAAAAATTAAAAAATACTTTGCTTCATAAAATTCTTATATGATCAATGTATTCATTGATGAAACAGAACTAGAACACTGGACTTACATAGTCACAACCTCTCCCTGAATCCCAAAAAGTGGTGTTGTTCATGCCCAGCCAATAATCATGAAATGCTGATTTCCCCTTCTCAGTTCCTGCTGTAGTTAAGTATACTCATCTCCTAAGACTAGGAGACCTGAGGTACTTTCATCCTTAGTTTGTACCACCTGTCTTCTTCTCTGTCCCTCCTATTAGTTACATGATGATCTCTACTGTTTTCAGGCCTTCTTTCATTTAAAAAATCACTTGCTTTATTGAATATAAATATTCTGACCTGAATATAACCTAGGCAAAATGGAATAGAAAAGGTGGAAGCAGGTAGGGGTAGGGCCTGGAAGGAAACAGTCTTGTTTGTTTTAGCATCTGGTATGCCCTAGGTGCTGTGTTAGACACAAATGTTTTCAAGTGGGTATTATGTCTTAAATTCTCTCTCTGGTCATTGCCAGTGTAGATAACACTTTCTTAGGTTGCTGATTTCTCTTGATGCAAACTCAGAGGTTGCTCATTATCATCTGGGTTTATTTCTTAATCCTACTCAAAGGTTTTTTAGTATTTATCACTAGTTTGTTTTAGTTTTTGATAGTAGTATTAATGTGTTTATTTTTTGTTGCTGGTATTGTTTTCTGTAGGAATTAATATTATATTTATTAATTGTATAAGACTTTTTTAAATTCAGAATAAGACTTTTTTTTTATAAGATGAAAGTTCTGAAATAGATTAATAGATGTATACATGCCCTTCCTGGTGATTGCTGATATTCTCTAGAGAAAATTATTACATGTTAGCCTGATAAACACTAGTAATGTACAACTATAACCTTGAGTTTGAATATGTGTGTGTGTTTTTAATTTCATTCATTTATTTTTAGCTATTTATTTTTAGTGCTGATGATTGAATCAGGACCTCTTGCATGCTAAACACACATTCTACCATTGAACTACACCCCTGCCCCTGAATATATATTTTCTATATCCAAATATGTACATCTATGGTCTAACAAATATATTTATGCATAATATCCCATTTGTAAGAATTTAACTTACAAATGAGCTGTTGTAGAATGTGTTTTGAATAATCATTTAAACATTTGTACGTTTTTCTTTTCTCCGTAGGAATATCTTCCAGGATGTTTTGCACAGAGACACTCTAGTAAAAGCCTTCCTGGATCAGGTAAACATGGTACTGCCTTTGTCAGGAGTAATGATGTAATGTTTTCTTTTAAAACATATCATACAATTCCTGTGCTATACATTTAAAACAACAGGGAATTAAGTCCTTATCTTTTTGTAATGTCTGGTCTATAGTCTTTCTGAAGTCTCTAAATGGTTTTTCCTTTGAATTATTAGTAGGAGGTAACCTGTACATTAACAATTGAAGTTTTAGCATTCCCAATGGAAATGAATATTTTAATTTCAAGTAGTAGCCTCACTCAGGAGTTTTGTTTTCTTGAGGGAAGAGTGATTGTTTATTTGCCTTAATTGAATTTAAAAAATGTTTTTAAAACAGTATATTGCTCTCTAAATGATAACATCTTTATCATCTCATTCTTTTTTAAAATACCTACTTAATTACACATTTGAAGAACATCATAGATTATCTGGGGCTTACTTTTTATGTAACAAGATTTTGTTGTAATATCATTTTGGGGATTGGGCCAAGAATCTGTTGTAGATGTAACATTGAAATAATGAGATCCTTATGTGAAAGGAAATTTTAGATCCAGGTCTGTGTGGTTTGTGAGACTTTACAAAGTTCAAGGTTAATTCAAAATCATGCAGTTTCCATGTTCTTCAAGCTGAAATAAAAGCCCTTCCACTCTACCCGTACATAAGCACACATATCCCCCACCCATCCAAGAATATAGATATGTATTTCAAAACCATAGTCTAATCATGGCCCAGCTTCTGAGAGCTTCATTTTTAAGATTTGATTAGAAAAAAGTTAACACAACATGAAATAACTTTACATAATGGTTTTTCATAATAAAACTATGTTGATATAGAATACAAAATGTGAGTACATTAAAATAGATAAAATAGAAAACTTTGAAAACTGTCAGATTGGTTTCAGCCCAGTGCCATCTCCACTCCTTCATTGGAAATGGCTCTAATGTGGGTTGTCTACCACTCCCCTGTGAGCACTCTCAGAGAAACATGCTGTGTACACAGAATGGTAGAAATTGTGGTAAAATGGTTCATTTTCCTGCAGGTCTTTCATTTGAAACCTGGTTTATCTCTCAGGAGTACTTTCCTTGCACAGTTTCTGCTGGTCCTTCACAGAAAAGCCTTGACACTAATAAAATACATAGAAGATGACACGTGAGTGACGTTCCTAAGAAGAAAAGCCTTCCTGTATTATGAACTTCTGTTTTATTCCCTTTTTTCTGCTTTATAATGTTTTGTTTGTTTTCACCTTTCTTTATATTATTTGCAGGCAGAAGGGGAAAAAGCCCTTCAAATCGCTCCGGAACCTGAAGATCGACCTTGACTTAACAGCAGAGGGCGACCTTAACATAATAATGGCTCTAGCAGAGAAGATTAAGCCAGGCCTGCATTCTTTTATCTTTGGAAGACCTTTCTACACTAGTGTACAAGAAAGAGATGTTCTGATGACTTTTTAGATGTGTGGTTTGTGAAGTTTATTTCATCAGGATCACAATTGCTGTTGAAGTAGCTTGGTGGTGTGGGAAGCTTCCTCCCCGACTCCTACCCCCAAAGCCCCCCTCCAGGTTGCAGTTCAAGGTAATCACACTACAGTTGCTGCAGTGCTGTAGGGGATGTCAGGTACATTCTTAAATTGAAGGTCACTCTTCCTTGATGTGCTGTCTTGGGGACTTATGTTTACAATTATAATAAATATTGCTATCTTTTACAGATATAATGATAGTATATAAATTTGACCACAACTACTATTTCTTTGAAATTTGATTCATGGCTTACATGAATCAAACTGAAATAATTAGCTTTTACAAATACAGTAGTTGACGTTCCATTTTTTTTTTTGGTGTTTCCTGTTGTGTAGGATTACTCTTTATTAAAGAGTTTTGCAGTCATCTGCAAATTAGAGCATTTAAGTTTTTCAGTTCCACAGAAAGGAAGTTAGTTTGAATACAGGTTAAGTTTTAGGAAGAAGATATTGATCAGTTATATTTTAATTTAAATTATTAGATCCTACTTTGTAGACTTAGTCTGTAGGATTCAGACTGCGTAAATATGTCAAGCAGTTACATGTAGTCCATGATTATGGTAACCTCAGCCAGTGTGGTTTTGTTTGTTTATTATTGTCGTTGTCAATATCCTATATGGTTATGCTTTGTCCGAGCAGGTATGGGAAATTGAATTTTGTTTTGGTACTTGTTGCCAATTTTTTAAATTCCATTATTTTTGAGTCAAATTGAAATGTGCACCTCCTGTGCCTTTTCTTTTCCCTTAGAAAATATAATTATTTGGAAAAATTCAGGTTCCACTGGTCAGTCGTCTCATTTTCCTTATTCAGAGTCTACCATGTGCCTGGTTTGGCAGTCATTGTGACTCTAGGTTTATAAAATGCATTGGAGAACACACTAACTAACAAGATCTTTTGAGAACAGAAAACAGTTTCTTCCTTATATTTCTGCTTATGTTTTTAAAATTATTACCAGGCTGCCTGCATCACATAAGAACAGCAGGAAAAACTTCAGTGAAGTGCTATTTTTCTAGGTGCTATTTTGGCAGAGCTAAGTGGGCTCTTTCTTTACTTTCCTTGATGTGTGTGGACCATTTTACTGGCTATAAAATAATTACCATAATTCTGTGCTAGAACAGTATTGACATAGGAATATATCAAATACAAATATTTTTATTTAAAACTGGAAATAATATGAAAGGGACAATATATTTAGATGAAAGGGATAAACTTGTTAGAGCTCTTCTGCTTCCATCCATGAAATTTAATGAAAAAGACAAGTTCTATTTTGAGAGGTCATAATAGCTTTCACATGATGAGTCAGAAAGATGTAGACACCTCATATACTGAACAAGATGACTGATGTACTACATGTTGCTCAGTCATGAAATTTTGTAGATACCATCCTTTAGTGTCCCATATGCAATGCTTTTTATGCAGTAGATCCCTATTTAAATGCTGACTTTTTTTTTGCTGGTTTATTGTATTGTTACGTAGAATGTAAGATGTACAGTGAAATAAGTTATTAAAGCATGTGCAAACATTGTTATATATCTTTTCTCCTAGATGGAGAATTTTGAATAAAATATCTTTGAAATTTTGTCTCTTTCAATTATTGTTCAGGAAAAAACACTACTATGATATTGGAACATTGATTAGCTTCTAGTTTGGCTGACAGACATGTTGGTTTTAGACTCTTTAATTTTCTATTTTCAAAGAAAATATATTTAATGGTACTGTATGATGCTACATTCTTAGTTTAAAAAATAAAAAAGTGTTTTTGTTTAGCTTCCAAGATCTCATTTTTATTTTTCAATTACGTGTTTCAAATATAAGAAAATAGTTACATAAACTTTTTTTAATGTTTTCTGTTATAATGATATTAATATCACCTGAAGTTTTTCGTTCCAGGCATCTGGTACAAGTATCCAAAGTAAAAGTGCAAGGAATCTGAGCCCTTTAACTTGGAAAGCAAGAAATAGGATTGATATTTTCACTCCAAGAGAAAGAATTTTTTCGTAAATATAGTGGTGGAGTTGAAAGGTTTCTTTAAAACAAAACTAATTTCCAAAACGCATTGGTAATCTCAGCAACTCAAGAGGCTCAAGAAGGAGGATCACAAGTTCAGGGCCAGCCTTAGCAAACTTAGTGAGACCCTGTCTTAAAAATAAAAAGTGCTGTAAATATAACTCAGTGGCAAGTCACCTAAGGGTTCAATTCCCAGTACCTCCACCCCCACAACAAACAAACAAGCAAAAAACTGATTATATCAGTAAGATTCTCAAGAAACTGAAGCTTCAAATAAGGCTGTAAAAGTAAAAATGATATTGTTTCTATGGTATGTTTCTTAGTGCTCTCGGTTAACGGAAAGACACTGAATGTCACTTTTATGTAACACTATTTGGATTTCCATATGGAATTGCGCAAATTGATATTGCTAGGATCTACAAGGTATTGATTGCTTAAAGTAACAAAGATACCACTCTCACCATACACACCCACTATGCACTGGACTTTCCTTAATCGATCATCACTATAGCACTGAGGCTCATATTACTATTTTCATCTTAAATATGAGAAAATTTATTACAGTATAGCTTTCAGCCAATGATCACACACTTAGTGGTGGGGATTTTCTTCCAGACAGTTGTAGTTTCCATGCAGCATAGTCCTGGTAGTGTTCCCCCATGTAGCAGGTATTCGGTGTTACCGAATTGAAGAGAAGAAAGAAGCAAGTATTACCTTGCTAGTACTCCATGGTACCCAAGTATGAATTCCTACGTTGCTTGAACCTCTCTGAGGATCTTTTTAAAAATATTTTTTACTTTTTAATTGCAATTTCTTAAAAAAGTTTTTAGCTTGCATTGAATTTACATATTAATAGGGCTCAATATGATGTTTCCATACATGCATATAGCTTGCAAGATCAAATCCAAACCTCTCCATATTCACCTTCCCTGCTCTACACCCTTCCCAAGCTCTCTAATTACTATTTACATTCAGTTTGATTTTTTTTTTCAACTTCCACTTGAGAGAGAACACTCACCATTTGTATTTCCTGTCTGTCTGATTTCACTTAATGTCCAGTTTCAGTTCTATCCATCTTTCTGCAAATGACAGAATATTTTTCTTTCTGGCTGAATAATATTTCAGAGTGTAAATATGCCACATTTTCTTTATCCATTCCTGTTATGGACACCTAGACTGATATCTAGGTAGATATGTGTTACGGTTTGAATGAAAGGTGGTCCTGAAAAGCTCTGTATGTAACAACGCCAAAAAAGCTGAGGAGTTGACATGATTAGGTTGTAAGACTCGTAACACAATCAATGAGTTGATCCCCTGATAGGGATTAACTGGCAACTGAAGGCAGGTAGGGTGTGGCTGGAGAAGGTGGGTCTTTGAGGGTGTGCCTTTGGGGTAGATAATTTGTATATGCATGGAGTCTCTCTGCTGCCTGGAGCAATGCCTTAACATGCTTGCTCGCTCTGCCACACTCTTCCACCACAAAGTTCAGCCTAGCCACCTGGAGACTTGAGGAATGGAGTTGGCCTTCTGATTCCATTCCCTAAATGAGCCCCTAAATAAACTTTTCCTCCCAAAATTGTTCTTGTCAGGTCTTTTAGTAAAAGCAGTGACAAGATGACTAAAACAATATGTATATGGACATTTTAGCTATTGTAAACAATACCTCAATAAAAAATAAAAAGATGTTTATCTCTGGTATGCTGATTTCATTTCCTTTTGATATGTGCCCACAGTTGGGTTAGGGGGATCATATGGTAGATTCATTTTTAGTTCTTTTTATTATTGTTTCTTTTAAAGAGGGACAGTGGAAAGAGAAATAATCAATTTTGTTTAATTTTTCATGTGGCTTTCGTTGCTCTGATACTTTATTGTGTACCTGGTGCTGGAGTTCAAACTGCTGAGCCACTGCTTCAGCCCCATTGTTAGTTTTTTCAGAAACATCCATGACAAGCAGAACTTTTCTCTGCCAAGCCCTTCCACCACGTACTGTATCCTCTCAGACTCCTCCAAGTTATACTTGTGAGGAATTTTGGTCACTGTAGTGAAAAGTTAGCTAACATACCAGGGATAAAGATCATTTCATGAAAAAAGTGTCAATTCAGCAAGAGGACATACAAATTCTAAATATTTATCTAAAAACTGTCAAAATACATGAAAACTAATACAGCTGTAAGAAAAAAATCATTTATCTGCAATTTTAGTTGGAGATTTTAATATCCCTCTCTGAATGTGTAATAGAACAAGATATACAGCATCAGGATATAGAAGACTTCAACAAGACAACCAACTAAACATAAGTAACATTTGTGGAACATAGCAGATCATACATTGTTTTCAAGAGTACACATAATACACCATATTCTTAATCATTAAAGTCTCAATCAATTTCAAAGTGTTCAAGCCATACAAAATATGTTCTCAGGCACAGTGGAATTACATTATAAACCAATGTGATACCTGGGGAAAACCCCAAAAACATGGAAACTAGCACTTTTTAAACATCAGATAATTTCTAAATGGTGTGTGTTTGTGAGCAAGGGGACGTAGATTGGAGAACAAAAAAGGAGGCACCAGAGTGTTGTGGAATGATTTTTATGAAGAGTAGAAATCAATCTGACTTTGATTCCCACCCCACAACCCATATTCTTCATATTGATAATGGAATAGCATGAACCTTCTGAAATTAAATCAGATAATTACTTCTGCTTAATGGCTTAAGTTCACTTACAGAATTAAGTCCAAACTCTTAGCAACACCATTTCTGTTCATCCCTCGGGCCTGCCTTCCCACAGATCAACATTTATTACACCATTCCCTGGCATGTCCATCTCCCTAGCTGTGCCTGATCTATGCTACCACGTAATCTATAAAGAGATCTATGCTTTCTCATTTGGGTATATGAGTGCCTACATGGTGTTGGACATTGGGCAAGCTTCCAGAAAACATTGGTTGAATGAAACATTATTTTATTTTTCCTCTTTGAAAAGAATAATTTCCTGCAAAATGAAATTGTTTTCTATATGTAATCACTTTTCCCCCAAACAACCTTCATTGAAATTGAGCCTATGCATAACCTTGGCTCTAAAATTTCAAAGACCTGAGGCAATAATTTTTGATCTTTTTGAATTAGTATTGCCATATTATTTTTCTGTTTCTTCATTCTTGGCTATCTCATCTCCTGCTGAAATATTCTTTTTAAATTAATTGGTTGATAAATTGCTAAACACTGTTCATCAGACCAATTAGGACAATGGTAAGTATCCATCTGTGAACTACAGACATTCAAGAAATACGATCTGGTATTTAGAAAATCATTCCTGAACTCAGAATTGGCTCAAACTGGCACCTTCTGGCATTTGCTGTGGGTGGGGAATGTGGAATGCTTTGAAAGTTGAATAGGTTTGTCAAGTTTTAAAATTCTCTTATGTCTAAAGGAAAAAATCATTCATTGTGTAAAAACACCATTGTTTGTTTTTTTCTGCTTTTCTATTCTTTGGAGCTTGAATCTGAAAAAACACTCACACCCAGCATTTTGCTTTATGTACCTCTCCTTTGACATTGTTAGAAATGTGAGTGATGTGGAAACCTTTTTATTGTGCTTGTTCAGAACATTCAGAACAAATGAAAACAGTCGTTTTTAATGCTCATGAATTCTGCGGACAAGGACTGTATTTCTGTTTGTAATTGGAGGCAGAAATAGAATTATTGGAAGGGATAAGACTTCCAAGGTTCAAATCCCTGTTTTTCCACTACCTGGTATGACTTTAAGCAAAATATTTAACTTCTCTGTGCTCAACAGAAATAAGAATAGAGCCTATGTTATAGGGTTACTTGAATATTAACTGGCTATATATTAACTGCAGAATGCTTGGAAAGATAACTGGCACAGAGTAAGTAAAATAAAATTGTAGTTAACATTATTGTCATTATCACCATTAAGTAATTAAATGTAGAGTTTCCACGTCTAATCATTAAAAGCCATGATTCTAGGTGATACTTCCTTGGTAGCAAGATTAGTTTATTAGCTTGAACCCATCACTACCTCATTGCACCAGACAACATTGCCTTAGGTGACAGTCATTCTGGGGAGTGAGACAGTGAAGGTGAGATACTATCCAAAGTCTCATCTTGCTTTTCAGTTGTAATTCCGGGATTAGGGCTCTTCATTCCTCATCTTGATTAATTCATCAGCTTCCTACCTTCTGGTCCAGATTTCACCCATTCACCTCCCCACACCCATTTGTCTAATCCATTTTCTCCACAGAAGGCCAAGTGATGTTTCTAATATAAAATTGATCTCTTCACTCTTCTTTTAAAAACCCTCAGTGACAACCTTTGACAAAAGATGAACCCTGCACTTCATGGTGAAGCACAGGGGCCTTTGGAATCAGACCCCAGCACACCTCTCCAGCTTTTTCTCTCATCACTCATTCTTGTGGAGCTCTGATGAGCTCTTTGTATTTTTCCCCAACTCACCTTGCTCTTATGGGCCTGCACACATGCTGCTCTCACTACCTAGAATCTCTCACTCCATGCACCTGGGTAAACTTCACTTGTCAATCAGGCTTCACCTTAGGTGGGTGTTTTCTCAGATCCTCCCTTAATTTTGGATTTAGAACATACCAGATGAGACAGATTAGGAGAGACAGTGAAATGGCTAGGTAGTCAGGACAGAGTACCCCTATCCAAGAGCTAGCTGGTAGAGGCAGAGAGTGATTAACAGGGCATGCTCAGGGCTTTCAAATGCAAAAAAACCTTGAGGCTCACCCTAGTCCCTGACTGAGAGATGGGGGTGGTCACAGGTGGATACTAGGAAGTATTTGCCACCTTTTATTTTAACCAATGGTGCACTTGAGCAGTTTCAATGCCTGTTTTACATAGATTTTAACCAATGGAGTTCATGCATTTCACAATGCCTGCTTTGCATGAAGTTAATTATGCTCATACTCCAAATCAATATAACCTCAGGCCTAACCTCCATTAGAGGGTGTCCTGCTTCCAGGTGCCCCTCCGCTTTGCGGAGTCTCTGCTCTTCTTCCTAAATAAATCCTACTCCTTTTACTCCTCCTTCCATGGTTGCCCATGGATTTTATTCTTCAAATTCATGAGACAAGAACCCAGAAGATTGGCGCCAAATTCCCAGGATTAATTTCCACCACACCAAGAGCTGCAACACCCAGCTTTTAGCTGGAGAATTGCTAACACTTTTGGCTACAGATACCTGCAGCCAGCCCAAATTCCCAGTTTTAACTGGGAATGGCTGCAAACACTAGAAGTGGGCTGTTTTGGCTGCTAGTCTGTAGAGGCCCAGACTCCATTCACCAGCGGGAGCAGAGAATCCGGCCTCATCTCAAAACCCCCGCATCACAGAGATTAAGGCTCCATGAGCCAGAGACTGCTCTGTGCCCTAATTTATACCTAATTACCTGGAAAATAATTTTATTCAATACATGTTGAACTAATTGCTCTTTACTCAAGGTTCTTAGTTTTTGTGCTTACTGTTCTAATATAGCACTTAACTCATTATTATGCATCATTATTATGAGTTTGTTTGTATCTCCCATTAGACTGAACTCCACAGAGCTTGGTTCTTATTTCATTGACTTCCCAGCTTCTAGCTTACTGCCTGCTACAAAACAGGAAATTAATAATTCTGAATGAGTATATGAATAGTATGTATATACTATTAATCTCAGGTTTAAAGTTTTCCCAAATTCTGAAGCAAAGGGATTTATAAATCTCCCTGGAATTTTCTATGTTATCCCAATGACTCCACTGAAATTGTAGGCAAAAGTTGCATGTGTATGTTTTTCTGAATGGTGGGGTTTTTTTTTTTCTTTTTTCCCATAACCTTCCTCACATATTTTTCTATAACCTTCATTGAATTCTCAAAGAGGTTTCTGATCCCCCAAAAGATAAAAAATCCATGTCCTAAACAATTATTATTTTTAAAATCAATTGTTAAACAAAATGTGTGTGAGATAGCCAAATGGGTCCTTTCAGGCCTTTAGATACAGATTGTGCTCTGCACCCTAACTGCTTCTAATGGTCTCTCTGCTACTACACGGGATAGTTTCAGTTGGCAGTAGCAGGTGTTTCTTCTGGATGAATACCCAGCTGTCCTCTACCCCCATGTGTAGGAGCTGTTTGAGACTCATTTGCACATCCTAGAAGCATCAAAGATTTAATGCCCTGGAACTAGCACCAGTATAGTGTCTTATCCCAGCATTCAAAGCATAGAGGGTTTTTTGTTTTGTTTTGTTTTGTTTTGTTTTGTTTTGTTTTGTTCAAAGCTGAGAACCTTCTTTGATCCAGTTTGGCTAGACATTTTCTCTGACTTCGCTCAGCAGAATTGGCCTTTTTTTACTCACAAAACAAGAGAAGACTAGAATATCTCTACGGAGCTAAGGAAAAAAAATACAAAAACATGTTTTAAAAATAACTTGACCAAATGTATTCATCTGGCAAAAGCAATCTCACTGCATAAAATAAACTTTGGAGTTTCGCAATAGCAGCTCCTGAAAATGTAAACAACCCCAAGGTCCACAGGAACAGAATCACTTGCTGAAAAGAAAGAGTCCCTGGTCCAAATTCTGAAGAAATAACACCTTATAAAATTAAGGGTCAATACCCTTATGTGGAAACAAGGAGGGGGCAGGGGCCTAGACCCTATCCAAAAACAGAAAGAAAGTCTTATAACTAAATTCTGGAAATGCTAGCATTTCAAACAAAATGATAGGATGGTGAAGGGTGGAGGGGCTTCCGCTGTTCCTCAGGCTCAAGCTCACACTCTACCAGGCCCCTACCTTCCCCAGGGAAAGCCAGAGTCTACAAACTCTCATGAAGTCAGAGGAAGCCCCTGCAGGTTTCACCATGTGTTCTGTTGACAAAATAATAGTTCCATTGAAACTGTAATAACATGTTCAGCCAACAGAGCCCATGCTATTATAATAACTTTGTACCCAGTCCTAGTTTTTTGAGCATCACAATACCATCTTCTTTCTAATGAGACCCATGCTGTTCTAACGTACTTATATTGAGTTTGTCTGGGTACTATAATAATACATGCTATAAATAATAAGTGCAATTATCATTTCATTTGTAGAGCTCTTCTTTGAAACAAAATATTTTCTTATTTCTTAGTGGTGTTCAGATCCTTTAAACGTGGTGAACACTGGTAGATTACATATCTTAGAATGGACATAACTTGGAAAAATTCAAAGAAAAGCACAAAAATTGTCTTTAAGGGTAGAAAATGCAATCTATGGCCAGGCATGGTGATGCGCACCTGTAATCTCAGCAACTCAGGAGACTGAGGTAGAAGAATTGTAAGTTTGAGGCCAGCCTTGGCAATTTTAGCAAAACCCTGTCTCAAAAAAAAAAAAAAATGTTAAGGGCTGGGGATGTTGTTTAATGGTAAAGTGTCCTTGAGTTCAATCCCCAGTAGCAAAAAGAAAGGAAAGGAGAGGGGAGAAGAGGAAAGAGCAGGGGAGGGAAAGGAGGTAAACTGTGGGAAAATATGGTAAAAGAATTTTCAACCCCAGATTTCTGTGAAAAGACAGGGGTAAACCTTAATATTGTGTTTCAGAAATATGAAGTGTCGTAGTTAAATTATCTACACTTATTGAATAATGGCTTTGTGCCATGTCCTTTACAGGCAGTTTTGCATTTAACTCTGATAGTAATCTCTCAAAGTAAATACACTTATAGCATGTGAGGACCTGATCATAGGTTAAATGATTGTCCAAATGTGACAAGACATTTTTCTCAAATATTCTGCTTGCTTTCTTTCTCAACCTAGAAGTTGGATTACATGTTCCCTTTCAGTGGAACTCAGACATGACCACATAACTCTGGCCAATAAAACATGAACAGCTCATGCCAATTTTAGACAGTACAAACGTATGCACTATGTCTCCTTTTCACCCTGCCACAGTGCCCATAACTGTCCAAACAGTGGCAGCTCTTCAACCTATGTTTCACTGTGGAAGATATTAGAGCAGAGCCTCTGTGCCCACTGCTATCCAGGTGTGCATTTTGCATAAGCAAGACATTAAACTATGCAGTGTTAAGCCACTGGGTTTGAGAGATGTGTTAGTCTTGATTCTCCACAGAAGCAGAACCAATAAAAGATTATCTATGTATGAATCTACCCATAGAAAGATTTGTTATGGAATCTGACACACATGTTTATAGGGGCTGCAAAGTCCCACGGTCTGCCATCTGCAAGCTGGAGAAGCAGGAAAGGCAACAGCATAATTTAGTCTGGAGGCCAGAGAACAGAGGTGTGTTGCGGGGGCACTCCTGGTTTAATATAAGTCTAAGAGTCCAAAATTTCCAAGAACCAGACGATGTTCAAGGACAGGTGAAGATGGATTTCCCAACACCAGAAAAGAGAGCAGATATTCTCTTCCTCTGCCTTTTTGTTCTTTCTAGGCCCTCAGCAGATTGGATGATCCCCTCACATACTGATGAAGGTGAATCTTGTCTTCTACAATTCTAATCTCTTCCAGAAATACCCTCACATACACACCAAGAAATAGTTTTATCAGCTGAGTGTCCCTTAGCTTAACTAAGTTGACACATAAAATTAGCCATCACATGGGTTTGTTTCGATAGCAAAACTTAACTCACAGATCAATCACCAGCTGATTAGAACTTGAACTTCCTCTATTGCAAACACTGTACCCTGAACTAACTCAGTGTGGCTTTCCAGGTGGAGAATGGTAACCAAATGACTTCTGTCTAATTTCAGAATGAGGAAAAGGGTCATTACCTTCAATGATAAGAACTGAGTTTACCCAGAGAACAGATCAAGATTGATGGATAATAAGAGAAGTGAGGAGGCTCTGATGAATTTCCACTGAAGATTTACTCAGAAGAAAAAAAAATGGTTAACATTTTAATATATTTCCAGGGCTAGATTGGTGGCTCAGAGGTTGTAGCACTTGACTGGCATGTGTGAGAATCTGTTTTCATATCCTAGCACCACACACAACTAAGTGTCAGAGAAACAAAGGCCAGATGAAAAATAAATGAAGTTGATTTAAAAATTATTTTAATATATTTCCTTCCAGGCATGTTTAATCCACTCTTTGAGTATGCTTTCTCAAAGGAAGTTCTATATAGGAATTATTTCTCCATATAGTTCCTGCCTTGGAATTCGGAGTCTGTTTCAGGACTTCTCACTGAGCTTATTTTTCTTACAAGCCACACAACAAAAACCTCTTCTCCTAGTGGTCAGTACACAAGGTGGTTGTTATTTCTAGTCTTTCTGGAACCAAATATTTTATTGTTTTGAGAGAGAGAGAGAGAGAGAGAATCAATTTTATTTAGCTTCTGATGTGGCCCTCCTTGCTCCGAGACTTGGTTGTGTACATGGTGCTGGGGTTCGAACTCGGGTCCTCATGCATGCCAGGCAAGCACCATAACCGCTGAGCCACCCCTCCAGCCCTGCAACCAAATATTTTAGTTTGAATTCCCCTAAATCAACCTGAAACAAGACTGTAGTGCAGTTAGTTTATTTAGAAGATAACCCCATTAGAGATCAGGAAGACTGGAACACAAAGAAAAAGCCAACATAAGGATGAACCAGGCAAGTGCCCACTTCAGGCAACTGATGCTAAGTTTTATTTGGGTCCCTTAAAAAATATGCAGAATTCCTCTGACAATCTCCCATCACAAGTGTTCATTCACTGGTCTTATTCCAAATTGGTTACCCTGGGAGAATGTAACCAGTCTCCCTCTCTGCCGCACAGATACTATGCTTACTCCAGGGCTGAACAAGCTCCTGCAGCTGTGGGGACAGTCTTGTAGCATAGAGCAAAATGATGCCAGGTATGGGCTTGAGATCTGGGAAACTGGCCACTTTATAAATGCACTGAAGTAAAACAATGTGTTGAGTCATGACATCAGTGGTCATGACACCATCTTTGGTGTATTGCACCAAGACCTACACCCTAAACTACTATCAGTTATTTTAGGCTTTGTGGATATGAGGAGATACCAAGTCATGACTTAGAGCACCAAAAAAGCACAGCATAAACTGCAGATAAATTTCCCCAAAGTGGGTACCACATTCTAACTACTTGCCAAGGCCATTTGGAGGATTAGGTAAGCTGACTTGTGAAAATGTCTAGTGCCTAGAACAGGTCTTAGCACATAGTAGAAGCTCAATCAATGTTAGTCCCCTGCCCTCTATCTTACATAAATGTTCTGGAGCTACACCAATTGCTGAGGCACATGACTTGCGGATCCTTCAGTGAATGATTCTGAGGTTTCTCCTACCAGTTGTGAATTGTATTAGAACTTTCACTGTGGCAAGTTAACAGAAGCCCTACTCAAACTAAACTAAGAAAAAAAGGAAACAATTGACTTTTGTAACAGGAAATTCCAGGATTAGCATTGACTTCAGGCACTACTGGTGCAGGAACTCAAAGTCACCCGTGCTTTCTTCTTGTGTTCCTCTCATCTGCTGCTTTTGCTGCTTCTTTTCCCTGTCTTATAGCTTGGTTCTTTCTTACTCAGGAGTGGGGACAGGGGGATGTTTTGGACATGGAGAACTCCAGCTTATATCATCATCTTTGCTTGGTGACCTCAGGGTCCATTTATGAAATCTCAGGGAAGGACAGTGGTTGGTGCTACTTGGATCATGTACCTACATAGTGCCTGGAAGTGGGGGTCTTTGAAATCACTGGAGGCTGCTGGAACCCCATGGGCTGGGGCTGGGTTTCTGTGCCAGAGGGAAGGTGTGGGGAAGGGATGCCTGCTGGCACACTTCACTAAGACGAGGCAAGAGAAGGGGCACAGTGAGGCAGGGACACAGGAACGGACAAAAGAAGTCCTGGTAGACCAGTCTTCGCATGCTACTTCTGGTTGATGGGAGAGTCACTCACCTTGGTTAGGCTCCCATAGTCATACCACACTGGGGAGGCGGGATCCATTTATAGCTACTGCCTATGCCAGCAAAATTGCAGATTTCCACCCAGGGGCTGAATGTGGCCTGATGCTGAGCTTCAAAACAGAGCTGTTCAGGAATAATGGACGGATTCAGCACATTCATTTGGCATCAAACAAAGCCTCTGTGTCACCCTCCAAGGTCCTCAGCGAAATAGCTAGGCATTAAGGGAAATAAATAGAAAATGTTCTTGCAGGGAAGCTCACCCCAGGTGTCTCAGACTCAATGAAAAGATTCTTATGTCTTTTCTTCTTTATTATTATAAAAATAAAATTGAAAGTTTTTTTTACATAAAGAACTATAATGTGCTGATTTTCACTCCTCTGGAAAAATACCCAGAAGAGGGATAGCTGGATCGTATGGAGGGTCCATCTCTAATTTTTTGAGGATTCTCTATACTACTTTCCAGAGGGGCTGTACCAGTCTGCAGTTCTACCAACAGTGTGCTAGTGTTCCTATCTCCCCACAACTTCAGCATCTGTTATTGTTTATATTCTTCATTTTTGCCAATCTGACTGGAGTGAGGTGAACTCTTAAATGTAGTTTTCATTTGCATTTCTCTGATTACTAGTGATTTAGAGCACTTTCTCATGTATTCATTGGCTTGCTCAATTTCCTCTGTTGACAAGTTTCTATTTAGCTCTTTGGCCCATTTATTGATTGGGTTGTTTATGTTTTTGATATTAAGTTTTTTGAGTATTTATAAATTCTGGATATTAGTCTCCTGTCAGAAGAATCACAGGTCATGATTTTCTCCCATTCTGTAGGAAGTCTCTAAACAATTTTGATCATTTCCTTAGCTGTGCAAAAGCTTTTCAGCTTAATGGCATCCCACTGATTGATTTTTTTTTTTTTAAAGAGAGGGAGGGACAGTGAGAGAGAAAGAGAGAGAGAGCGAGAAGCAATTTTTATTTAGTTTTTCATGTGACTTTCATTCCTCTGACACTTTGCTGTGTACAGTGCTGGGGTTCAAACTCATGTACTTGCGCATGCCGGGCAAGCACCACAACCCCTGAGCCACCCCTCCAGGCCCCTACTCATTGATTTTTTACTTTAATTCTTTCATTTTAGGAGTCTTGTTAAGAAAGTCTTTGTCTACTCCCAAATGCTGGAGTGTTGTTGGTGAAACAGCAAAATCTATGTTCATAGCAGCTCAATTTCCAATAGCTAAATTATGGTACTAACACAGATTCCCCTCACCGGATGAATGGATTCAAAAACTGTGGCATATATATACCATGGAGTTCTACTCAGCAATTAGAAGCAATGAAATTGCAGCCTTTGAAGGTAAATGGATGGCAATGGAAGAAATCATGCTGAGCAGAGTTAGCCAAACCCAGAGAGTCAAGGGTCGAATGTTTTTACTCATTTGTAGAGGCTGGAGCTAAACCCAGGCCTGTGTGAAAGGTAGTCTGTCTCATGTGTTAGACCCAACAAAGGTGTAGCAATACCTAATCTGGGGTAATCATAGATATGTATTGGGAAGGAGGGTGGGGAGAGGGAGGGAGGGAGGGGATCTAGGGGATAATTCTAATTTAATAAAATATGCATATCATATTGATACATATTGATATGCATTTTTGATTGTACAATAACTAAATTTCTTATTTAAAATATATTTAAAAAAAGATAAAGAATTATAGAACAGACTATTAAAATTACCTGTTATGATTTCACCCAGAAAATTATTGTTGATGTCTTGGTATGTGCACTTCCAGGTCCTTTTCCATAAATATACACATCATTGCTTTTTTAAATAACTAAATACTGGAATCATATGATGCTACTTTATAATATGATTTCTTTACTGATGTCTAATGTATATAAGACAAATGCACGAATCCTAAACAGTTAACTCATTGAATTTTCATTTGTTATTTTTAACAGTTGCATAGTGTTCTATTGTTGAGCTGTACCAAAATATATTTAATCAAACCTGTATTGATGGATATTCATTTATCTACCTATTCATTCTACTCTGGCAAATATTTATTGTCTGCTTACAAGCCAAGGCTTACCAGTCAAAGCCTGATAACTGTATATTAAAACAGTATATTAAAAATTACTGCAACATTGAGTGACTTAAAGGCTGAAGGGGGATGCAGCTCAGTGGAAGAGCATGAGGCCTTTGCTCAAGTCCTCACACCAAATAAACAATCTCAAAATTCAATGGCTTAAAAACACAACCAATTAGGTTGTAAAGCATTACATCTTTTCTGGGAAGGGGAAGGGTGGGATAAGGGAGAGTAATTGGGGGGGGCACTCCTGGGGGTAATTGCAATATCCAGAATATATACACATTTTATATTATTTTGTTAAAATCCTGTAAGGTTGTTCAAAAATAAAAAATAAAAAAAGAATATAAACAATAATAAAAAAAAAAAAGAAAAAGAAAAGGACCCCATCCAAAGTGAATATCATGCATTGGCCTAGAAATATAAATGAAGAGAGGCTTGCAGAGTACTGTGGGGTGCAGAGCTGAGGGGGGCAGGCAGGCAGTTGGCAGTTGGAATGGCTTTGCTTTCACTTAAGGAGTTGTAGTTAGTTGTTCTCAATGGGAGGGTCTCTCAGAAATCCATAGAAGCACAATACGATAAAAGCATTTAGCTTTCGAACACTTGACAGAGCATACTAGCATCAAAATATGACTCTGCTAGCAAGTGAAGCTATCTCTATCCCTATGTCTCTTCCTGCTGGCCAGCTGTATTAGCTACCAGCATCTTTTTTTTTGGAGCCTTTTAACAAGGCTTCCTCCCTTCCACAGGGTTCAAACTGAATCCGTAGAAGGTATACCTCTGGGGAGCATGCAGTGGGGTAGTGGCTTAATGTGACAGCGATTTCTTCTGTGAACTCCACTGTCAAGCAGGTGATACAGTGCCATTCACTCTTACTTCTAAACAATATGGAGTACAGCAAAAACAAAAACAACCCCTGCTGTGTGAAGTTCCTTGGGACACATACCATGCTGTCAGAATGAAGTCCTTGTGTCCCCTCACTTGGTATGAGGCTTGGGGAAAATGGTCCTTTCCCATGTTGTAGGAGGAAAAAATACTTAAAATTTTCATATTATTTACTCAGATAACCCCTCTTGGTGCCTCACATACTTTTCAACTGTGGAAACTTTTATTTAGGTGATATATTTTTAAATGATCCACAGTCTTCTCCTGAGACCTCACCCATTTCGTACTCTTTTTTTTTTTTTTTTTTTAAAGAGAGAGGGACAGTGAGAGAGACAGAGAGAGAAACAACTTTATTGAGTTTTTCACATGGCCTTAGTTGCTCCAACACTCAGTTGTGTACGTGGTGCTGGGGTTTGAACCCGGGTCCTTGTGCTTGCTAGGCAAGCACCGAAACCGCTGAGCCACCGCTCCAGCCCCTCGTACTCTTGAAATGAATGTTAGCCTTATGATCACAAAAGTTGTTTCTAACACACAATTGTTGGTGTGTCACTTGGAGATGTTAGATTACTTGCTCAATATTATGTTCTCAGCTTTGGGGACTTTAATGAAGCTAACAAACTTTTAACATGGTATTGCATTTGTTCATTTCTGATTTATCTATCTCTACCTTAGAGCTTAGAAGTGAGTTTACATAAATTAAAAATAGATGAAAATGAGTGGGTGACAAGAGGAACAGAAAACTTAAGCTATAAATGAGGCTTATATTAAAATGCAATCCATAAAAACTTCTTACATGTTCTCACTGCATAGCCTTGAGTCTTAACATAATTAAGATCATATAATTGACTGAATTTGGGTAATACTGTTGTTAACTAAGGTTTATGAAAGAACTTTTGTTATTCATGCTTTTGTTTTGTGTTTTGCTTTGTATTTTTATTTTCCACTAAAATAAGTCTAGTTTCAGAAGTTTTGCATGATATATGACATATGCTAAAATCTTGGGAATATGAGAATGAATAAATAAATGTGCTTTGAATTAAAAAAACAAAACCAATTATTTATTGATACTCAATTCTAAGGGTCAGCTGGGCAGTTCTGCTAAGGAGAGTCAGGTTCAATGACTTTTAGCTGGACTATGTGTGAGGTAAAGGAAAAAGGTAAAAGCAATGAGTTTAGGTGTATTCTTTCAAAACTCCAAAACTAAACCAAGGAATGAGGAAATTGCAGGTAGGATTAAAAGCGAAGTGGTTTGGGCAAACAAGCTTCTCAAAAGAAAGGAATTTTAAAGAGATTATGCCAGACTCCTCTGTCAGCAGCCAAGGATCAGTGAACTATTGCCTGGGGCAGGGTGTGGGGAGGTGGTGGAGTAGGGCTAGGGAGAGAGGACCAAGAGGGGAGGCAGGAGAGTACCCTGATCTCTGGCCAATGCCATCTCCCAAACCAAGAAGGATGACTGGATTGAAAGCCAAGAGATCTGGGTCCTAATAGTGGTGCTGCCACCAACAAACTGGTGGTTGGTGTGCTGGTTCTCTGTCACTTTCTTAGGGGTTTAGGGTTGTGGAGTTCCTTTCCAGCCCCAGGGTTCTCTTACCGCCACATGTATTTTCCTTGCCACATATGTTTTCTTTTCAGCTTCTGGGGCTGATAGTTTGAACAGCAATAAGGAGCCACTCTAACTGAAAACCTGGTTCAGCACGTGCTGGGGGTGGGGTGGGCTAGAAAAAAAAAAAAACCAGGAAAATGATGTCGAGGAAAGGCAATGAACATGTAATTGAATTTTATAAACATGGAGAGTTTTCCTCTGGGATACTGGGTAGAAATTTGGTAAATCACCTAGATGTCATAATGATTTTTGGAACAAGATATCAAAGAAAAGAATAGCAAAGAAAAAAGAAAGGAGGAGAGAAGAAGTAATAAAGGAGATAGTGAGGAAGGGAAAAAGAAGGGGAGGAAGGAAGGGAGAAATGCAGGAAGGAAGGAGAGAAGTAAAGAAGTTAGTTAACTAGTTCTGTACTCATCTCTACAAAGATGTTTTTGAGCACTAGGAAACAAGACTTAAGAGAAATTTTAAGTAAAACTTATCCGGAATTCTTTTCTGAGAGATGATTTTCCTCTCTGAAAAGCATCATCAGGGCTGTTAAGAACCCAAGGCAAGTCTTTTGTATTGCTGGACATGAAACATCATCACAACTGAGGCTGGCCAGAGGTCATTTAGAAATTAAATAATTATTCAACCCAAGGGGATTTCCAATTGGTGAAGTAGCTTCTTAACAGGAAATTAATATTGAATAGTGAGTGTATCAAACCTAACCGGAATCTTGAGAAAATAGGGTCCTGAGCACTTAGGACAGCGGAAAAGCAGGAGGCTGAAGATCAGGATGAAAGGTATGCTCACTCTTGTCTCTTTCCTTAATTATGATGCGAAAGAAAAATTCTTGTTGATTTTCTTCTGTCAGCAGGGAGAGGGGGTGGTTTGGAGAGGTTTCCAGTTCATCAAAAGCTACCTTCAGTCTGATGGTAGAAAAGTTTACTTCCTTTATTTCCTTCCCACAAGCATTCAAGGAAAGCTTAGGAGATAAAAAAGACTTCTTTGTTTGCTGTGCACAGTGGTTGGGGATAAAAGATTGATTTGTTGGTAACGGTGGTGGGCACTGATCACAAAAGCGAGTGAGATGGCATTTATCAACTTGATAAAGTTATTTGAGACCCTCATTACCTATTTGGAGGATGGGGATGGGGATAGTAAGTTGGAAGCATCCAGGACATATCAGCTTCTTCTCTAACTTCCTATACTTTTCTGAATTCCTTGCTTTGAGAGCCTGAGTTCCTAAGACCACTGAGCACACAGTAGTCTGATTTTCCCACTTAGGAAAGATACTAAAGTTTCACTCCAGAACTGATTGGGGGAATCTAGCCTAGGGTATCTTTAAATAGAACTTAGAAACTTAGAAACTTGTTCTCCTGGCAACTAACCATTCTCGGACAAACATCTAGACCAATCTATTCATAATCAGAGAATTCCTGTACATCATTAAAAGTACTGAGGCAGACCACCATCAGCTGGGAGAGTCACTCATTAAATATTCAATATTTTGCTAGGCATGGTAGTGCACACTTGTAACCCCAGCAGCTCCAGAGGCTCAGGTGGGAGGATCACAATTTCAAAGCCAGCCTCAGCAATTTAGTGAGGCCCTAAGCAATTTAGCAAAGCCCTGTCTCAAAATTAAACAAACAAAAAAAAATGGACTAGGGATGTGTCTCAGTGGTTAAGTACCCTAGATTCAATGCTTAGAAAAAAAAATTTTAAAGGGAAGACACATAGTCTAGTAAGAAGATATGAAGGAGCATTGGGTCACTGAACAATAAAAACAGAGCAAGAACAGGAGCAAGGAGCACAGTCTCTTTTCAATAAAATTGTCTTGAAAATAACTTGGGAAAGAGCATTCATTCCATGGCTATAGAATGGAAGGTACCTGCTTGTTTTGATTTCACTCTGCACTGTCCAGAGCAGCTGTCGCAGATGCAGCTTTGGACAGTGTCATAGTTCTTCCCCACTCCCAGATCTGACCTTTCCATGCCTCATTTCCATTTCTGCAAAATGTGATTGACGTAATGTGGGTTTCAGAGGAAATTACTGTAGACACAGAGTGTCATTATTATTAAATGTTAAGAATTATGCTAGCAGAACACACTCCTTAAGATAATATATGATTCTTGCTATAGCTTGAAATTGTTTAAAAGGAACTATTTATCCATCCTCTTGTTTGAAATGCCATTACTTCTGTCTTTAGGAGGAGCTATGCACATTCGTTTTCAGGATCCAGGGCTCATTAATATAAATTCCATTATCATGGATGCTGCCATAAAACATTGAGACAATCTCTTGAGCCTTGTGCTTAGTCAGGGTCTTGAAAACAAGAATGCTTTAGTATTGCAGATTTGCTAGGTACTCACTTAGATGTGCAAGATCACTTCTTGCTCAAGATGAAATGTCTGAGAATGAATGCCATTTTTATAGAACTGCCTGTGACTGTCATAATTAGACACTGCTAAGCCCCAGGATGCTGGGTAATCAGATTCAGCAAAATTGAGTAAGATTAGCCTCTCAGTGAATGGGAGTAGCCCTTGAACTCTGAGCACTTCTGTCCAGAGCATGTGACTGGTAGTTCTGTGCTTTGTCACTAAGGAGGCAAACTTGCTTCTTCACTCTTACTCTGTTGCCATCTGACTGTTTTGATGTTGCTATGGTGACACCTTTCCAGTACACTTTTGCTCTTTCAGTACCCTCTGAGGGGAAGATGTAAGGAAGTTGCTTGGTAATAGAATCTTTTGGAGCTTTTGCTCACATACCACTGAAAACCAGTGTGGCTTTCCTCTTATAGGAAATGCATAAAGTATAATTTGAAAATTATAGAAATTGGGGCTGGAGTGGTGGCTCAGCAGTTATGGTGCTTGCCTGGCATGTGCAAGTATGCAGGTTCGAATCCAGCACCATGTACACAACAAAGTGTCAGAGCAACAAAAGCCATATGAAAAACTAAATAAAATTGATTCTCTCTGTCTCTGTCTCTGTCTCTCTGTCTCCCTCTCTCTCTCTCTCTCTCTCTCTCACACACACACACTATCCCTCACTCCTTAAAAAAAAAAAAAAGAAAATGATGGAAATTAATTTGCACTAACCTAGGTGAGGAATGTGAATGTTAATCACTTGATACCATACTACCTAGGAATATTCTCTTTTTGTTCCTAATTCCGGAGGATAACATCACAAGGGACAGTGGAACTTCCAGATACAGTGTGACTATAACATGTACTGGAGTCTCTTACCTTCAGAAGGCAGGGACTACCTGTGGGTGGCGTGAGAACTATGTTGAGGGTAGGAACGACAGGCAGCATGCTTTGATCCTTAGCCCATGAAAGGCACTGGACTGGGCACATTCCATGCATTCCTTCATTAAATCCATATGACCACCTATATTGTTATCCCATTTTTAAGAGGAGGCCACTGAGGTACAGAGAAGTTAGACTCAGCTACTATGTGTCTTTCTGACTCTGAAGGCCAACCCCTTAATCACCACACCACCTCATCATCCTGGTATGTTTCAGGTGAATCTGGCCCCTCTCTCTTCCCTGGCAGACCCTGCAGTTAAGATTCATGAATGCCTCAGGTTTCTTCCCTAGGAACCTGGAGAAGAGTATCTGAAGCAGCTTAAAAGCTGACAACTTTATCTCAGACAAATGTACACTTACTTATGGTCTTTTCCACTTACGTATGAAAACAAACAGCATTTATGGGCATAAGAACTGGAATCAATGTCTGGTCTTACTATTTGTAAAATCTTGAGAATCACTTAATTGTTCCAGCCAGATACTTCATCTATGCAATAGAGATGGCAACAAACAATCAAAAAACCAACCCAAATTTGTCCACAGGTCAGGAAAGAAGAATGGGCCACTTACTCTCTTTGTTCATTTTTGCCCTTTCAGGACCTTATGAATCTAGGATCTATGAGGTTTACTCTGGACCCAGAATTATGGGCCCATAGTTATTCCCCCCTTCAGGTTTTTTTTTTTTTCTCTGCAGAACTGGAGGTTGAACTCAGGAGAACTCTACCACTAAGAGACACTCCCAACCCTTTTAAAAAATTCTTTTAATTTTGAGACAGGGTTTTGCTAAGTTGCCCAGGCTGGTCTCAAACTTGCAATTCTCCCACCTCAGCCTCCATGGCAAACAGAGTTAACATTCCTAAAAAATATTTTACTCAGTAAGAAGAAAGTTTTTTCTCTTCAACTTGTTGCTCATTGAATTACAGCTTTGAACATTACTTTGGCAGTTGCTTCAGGTAATTTTTCCCCATTTATTGCTGCTAAAAAAAATCATTAAGTGTCCTTTGATTTTAGCCTAGCATTTGGGATCCCAGCCCTTACCCATCTACATGCCTAGTCCTCATACCAATGAAATTAATTTTGATTTTCAGAATATATCTCATTTTTTTCTTCCTTCCTGCATGTTTATTCCTATTGTTCTGTCTAAATGATCTGAACCTAACTCCAGCAATGTCCCCCATTCTCAAGGTCAGCTTTAATACTCCCTGAAGCTTTGCACAATCATTTCAACCCATATTTAGTTTTCCTGTATCTATGCTCCGTGTACATTTATTGTGCTTTTTTCTACACACACACACACACACACACACACACACACTATCCCTCGCTCCTTAAAAAGAAAGAACGAAAGAAAATGATAGAAATTAATTTACACTGATTTAGGCGAGGAATGTGAGTGTTAATCCTTTGATACCACACTACTTAGAAATACTCTCTTTTTGTTCCTAATTCCAGAGGATAACATCACAAGGGACAGTGGAACTGTCCCCTCACCTAATAGTTTTATCTACATTGTTTCAATTTGTGGTTCTCTCGACATTCTTCTTTGACTGTAAGCATCATGAGGGAAAGATCCAGGTCACTCATTGCCAAACTACAGTGGCAGGACAGTGTGAGGCTTACAGATGTGGGCTCAAGTCACACTGCCAAGTGCAAAATCTGGCTGCACAATGTACTAGCTGCATGACCTTGTGCAAGTTACTTCAACTTTCTAGCCTACAGTTTCTTCACCTGTGCTTACCACATGGGATCTTAATTAAATGATTTATTTCATGCAAAATTAAATGAGTTATTTCATGTAAAGTGTTTAGCAAGCACCTGACATATTTTGGGAACTTAATAGATATTAAACATTTGCAGTACCTATAGTGAGGTCTCTTCACTAATTAATTCAGTCATTTATTGAGTATTATATTAATACATTTCGTCTGCCATAAAAAATACCATAGACTGGGTGAATTGAACAAAAGACATTTATTTCTCACAGTTCTGGAGGCTGAGGATCTAAGATTAGGCAGCCAGTCAGTTTGGTTTCTTGGGAGGGCCCCCTCCTGGCCTGTGGCTGCCTCCTTGCTGTGTCCCTAACATGGTGGAGAAAGGACTCTCTTTCTTTCTCCTTCTCCTCCCTCCTTTCCTCTCTACCTTTCCCCTCTTCCTGTTCCCCTCCTCCTCTTTCTTCTGCGGCTATTGCCACTAATCCTATAATAAGGGCCTAAACTGAATGACCTCATCAATCCATAATTACATCCCTAAAATATCACACTGGGAGTTAGGATTTCAATATATGAACTTTAGGAAAACACATTTCAGTCCATCTCAAGTATCTATAAAGTTCTTGAGCTAATCTAGGAATATAGCAATGAATTAAATAGACAAAAATCCCTGTCTCTTAAAGTTTACATTTATTCTGATAGAAAAAGTAAGTCTGGGTAGACAGAATTAACAGTGCCCAGAGACCATGTCACATATTTCCATAACCTGTGAATATATTATATCATATGGCAAAGAGAAATTAGGTTACAGACGGAATTAAGTTTGTTAATCAGCTGACCTTAACATAGAAAAGGAAATCTGAATGGGGCCAGTGTAACAGAAAGGGTCCTTGTAAATGAAAGAGGAAGGCAGAAAAGTCGGAGTGAAGTTATAAAAGAAAGACTCGAAATGTCATTGCTGGCTTTAAAGAGGAGAAAGGGTACCCCCAACACAAGGAATGTGGACAGTTTTCTAGAACCTGATCTACAACAACATAAACACAAGAAAATGGATTCTTCTATGGCCTTTAGCAACACATTGATTTTAGTCCAATAAGAGGTATGTTGCACTTCTAACCTTGAGAACTGTAAGGTAATAAATTTGCATAGTTTTAAGCCACTTAGTTTGTGGTATTTTGTTCTGAAGCCACAGAATGCTAATATGGGCAGTAAATAAAACAAGTAAAATGTATAGTGTATCAGATTACAATAAATTTTATGGAGAAACTGGAGGAAGGAATGTAGCCAGGGTGCATCAGAAGAGGATGGTTGTGATTTTAAATAGGATTGAGACAGGAAGCCTTAGTGACTTTTGAGCAAAGAGCTGAAGAAATTGAGGGAGTATTTGAGCCATGAAGCATCTGAGCCCTCAGAAAGACTGTTGTAGTGGAGGGCACAATAACAAAGTCTGGGGTAGGAACTTTTCTGGCATATCTGGGAGCAAAGGAAAGCCGCACTGATGGATCTTTGCAATGCAAAGGCTAGTAGGAGATGAAGTCAGAAACTTGGGGTGTCAGCATGTGCTGGCTTTATACTGAGCAAGATAGGAGCCAAAGAAGAATTTTGAGTAGCAGAGTGACATGATGCGGCATGCACTTTAACAGAATACATTGACTGCAATATTGAGAGTGGAGCATACAGGAAGCAGGATGAAAGCAGAGGGAGCAGGTAGGGGTCCATTGCAGTAATCTAGGCTAAAGGTACTGGTGGCTTAGA
This sequence comes from Aplodontia rufa, assembly GCA_004027875.1. Lineage (NCBI taxonomy): Eukaryota > Metazoa > Chordata > Mammalia > Rodentia > Aplodontiidae > Aplodontia > Aplodontia rufa. The sequence goes on from PVKS010003031.1 coordinate 28,033, forward strand.
CCAGGGCGGTAACTATGGGGATAACAGAAAGAGTTCTGCTTCAGATCTTTTCTGAGGGCAAAATGATTTGCTGAGAGATCAGAGGCAGAATAGAGAAGTAAAAAATGATTCCACGGTTTGGGGTTTGAGCAACTGAAAGGCTGGAGTGGCCATTCACTGAGATGGGGAAGACTGCAGTGGGAGCAAGTTTGAAAGAATCAGTTCAGTTTGGGTGAATTTTTGGTGCCTGAATCTTCAATCTTCTCCTTATTCATTTCTTCATTTTTGCCCTTTGGGGTTGCTTTTTTTTTTTTTTTTTTTTTTTAAGAAAGAAGTACATATACAAAGAAAGACAGCCAGTGGGAAGCAGCTTCTGGCTCCATTCATGATGGCATTAAATTTGCTATGTAACATTTATGCACAGCTCTGATAAGTTGGTGAATGAGATGTAACCCAGAGGGACCAAGGAGGACTCAAATCTAGAATAATGACTCTTCAAAGCAGATGCTTAAAGTGGAGGCATCATCCTCCAGCCACCTGGTCACAGGCAGATAAGCTGGATAAAACAGTGAGTGAGGCGAAAGTTAGCCAGGGAACAGCAATGACTCCCTTGTAGTCGTCAATCCTTTCCACCGAAGGAGCCACCACTGGGTTAGAAATGGACTAAAAGCTCTGTTTTCCCTAATGAGGAGGCTGAAACCCAAGAAGAGAGGTAGAGACAATTCTGCTAATGTTTGTTGCTTTGAATTGAATGCCCTCAACTCTATTACCTGCTTGCTCATCTGAGCCCAGAGGGGTGAGCCCTACCTCCAAGGGCAAAAGTTGGAACTCAAGGTTCTGCTTTAGTTTCCAAGACAAGAAATTTTATTTTTTCCTCTCTTCTTGACTGGAAAGAAAAGATCATGCAATGGTAATTTCAAGGCAGTTAACATCCTCTTCTGAATTAGGAGTGAGAGAGAAGGACCAATAAATAAAAGTAAACTGATATAAGTAAGAGACACTTCCATACAGACTGTTCTGCATGATGGGAAGCTCTGTGCTTGTAATAGGGCACAAAGAAATTCAAATACAGTGACTGGGGTTTGAGTTGTAAAGACTGAGGTAGCTTGCAAACGACAGTGACAGACAGAAGAAATATTGCTTGGTGGCTGTGCTTTTATATTTTGTAGTTTTCCTCCATCACAATCATCAATATCTTATTGCCCAAATGACACAAAATTACACAGAATCATTTAATCCAGGCTGACATCACTGGACCACAATTGCTCATTATATTATTTTTGCAACATCAGAGAGTACTTGATATTGCAAAAGATGTGGTTTTAGAGGTTCTCATTTAGTAGTCCTGGAGATATCTTTTTGGGGAGGGATGTTTTCTCTATCTATGCTAAATTCTACTTAATTTATTTCCACACCTCCTTAAAATGTAAAGTAAGAATTGTAAAACATAATGTCTAGGCAATCAGTACATATTAAGATGCTACCATAAGGGAAATAGAAAGATAATAGAAAATCCAATTCTTTTTTTTACTCAGGAAGGCAGGAAGGTTATATTAGAAAACAGCTATCATGAACTAAGAATACTTTTTATGTTTAGTTTAGCCTTAACAACTATCCTGTAAAGTAATATGCTACCCCCAACTTACATAGGAGAATACTGAGGCTTAAAAGTCCTAGGTAGACCAAGATCACAAAAGTAGACTGGCAAGCTGTGGATGAGATTCAAAGTACATGTTTATTCCATTGCTCCCAGGTTGTTCTAGCAAATCTGCTATAATTCCAAACATTTCCCATGATTAATGCTCAGTTCTGTGTCAGGGAGTGTGTGGCATTTTTCAAGTCAGAAAATCTCAGAGAAGTAAACATTTTGCTTCTCTCTGGGTGCCTTGAAAGTGGCCAATGTGGACCTAGAACTCATACTTTCTGATCTGACATCCTTCTTGCCGCCCTGATCGCAAGGGTCAGTGTCTTACTGCAAGTTTGGGAGCCCCCATAGACTACCCGTGACCCATGTTTCCTGGAGGGAAGATTCTGAAGGCCACTTGACGTCTCTCAAGCTAGTTGTCTTTCCATAGGCGGCCGCCAGGGGTCCCTGCTCGGAGCCCGGTGGCGATAGTAGAGCCCGGGAGGGCTGCGCCGCGCGCTGGGTTCATGTGGGGGCTGCTTTGGAGCGGCTGTGGCTGCAGCCGGATCCCAGCGCGCTGATCAGAAAGCTCCTCGCGTGATCGGCAAACGTCGCTCTTTTGTTGAAGCTCACCTTCTTTCTCTCGCGCCAGCTGCTGCTGACCCGGCAAAGGGAGCCAACAGGGCCCTAGGCTGAAGGTAAAACCCCGCGGTAAGTACCCACTCCCAGAGAGGGAAGGTGGTGCAGTCTCGCAGCAACTCGCTTCGGATTGCGTCCAGGCGGGCAGAGGTGTGGGGCGGGTGCAACAGGCAGCCTGGAGGTGGTGGACTCGCTCTCCACTCGCCTTCCGCTGGCTTCCGGGGCTGGAGCCCACTTAAAACCGGTGCCCGCGCTTCAGCTTCTGGCCTCCTGGTGCGCACTTCCCCGGCAAGAACGATGGTCCAGTTTCCACTCAGGGATCCGTGTCCTTTGTTTTTTAAAAAATTCACACACAAACACACACACATATATATATATATACACTAAGAAAATCTTCCTTTCTGGGTGCAAATCTGTCCACGAAGCTTTCCCGAATCGCAGATGCCTGCAGAGTGCGCGCTGGGCTGTGGGTGGCGGGAAGAAAACTTTTACAAAAGTGCGTCTGGTCTGGGGGACATCGTTTGGGCTGGTTGATATTGAGTGAGGAGGCTCGACTTGGGACTGCGGAGGGAGCTCTGCACTGTCAACCCGATCGCCCCCACCCCCACGCCAGGCTGTTGATGCTTCGCGGAAGGAGGGAGGGTATGTAGGACGCACAAATCCTACTGAACTCCTAGGCCAAATGTCAAACATCTGGAATCCCAGCTCCCCATCCACACTCACGGAGAAGGTGGAAACCCTTAAACTTTTCTTTGATTTCCCCACCACACCTTTGTACTCCTGTGCGGAGTTGGGGGTGAATAGTCGACCCCTGGCGCTCGGCTCTACCAGAGGATCCTAAACCATTAGAGATCCCTCCCAAAACCCGTTCTAGACTCTCTCCCAAAACCCTTTCCCGCAGGGACCCAGTGACACGGCCGACCGAGATCGTGTAAAATGGTCTTTTGTTTCTCCACGTTTCCCCTATTGTTTGCTTTTTCAACCTCTGGTGAGGCTTGGGGAGAGAAGGAAGCAACTCTGGTCCCCCCCTCCCACGCCTTGCACGCCAGTCCCTGGACCAGCTCTGGTCTGGGATACCGGCTGGGGAAAGAGAGGTGCAGGACCCCGGCGAGGCCGCCGCACTAGGGCCTTGTGGTTAGAGGGCGGAGAGAAAGTTGTTCCTTCCCCGCCTCCTCGGCTGCTCGTGGCCCAGGGCGCATTTCTCGGATCTTATCCCAGGCGCGCCGCAAAGGGTGAAAATCTTGAGAAGGGAGCAGCTTTCCAGAGAGTGGCAGTAAGGTTCCGCCCCAGTCCAGAGTGTCCGGCAATAGGTTTTAGAGGATTTCAATGGCTAGCTGAAGACGTTGTGGCTGTGCTACTGCTAGGCTTTGGAAGCGAGTCAGGGCACCTCTGGTAGGCAGAAGGCCGGGTTCGGAGTTTGAAAGTTTCCCAGGGCAGGAGGGCTGGTGATTCTCCGTAAAGTTTGGAGAAGCAGCTAACTTAGGAACCCTCAAGACTTTATCTGGAAATAGTGGTATAATGACTCACTCCGGATTGTATAGAGTTCTGACTTTGTGTAGGGCTCAAATTCAAACCTCAAGTCCCCTCCCTGCATTGTAGAAAAAGCAGATCACAAACACGCGTTGTAGATGTGGCCAGAGCAGTATTCCTGCTTCCAAGGCTCTGGGAAGAGGTGGCTTGGGATGACACCACATTCCCTGTGGGTGCACCTGTTAGATAACAGGTGGCCCTGTTTTCTTGCACAAGTTAGATGCGTAGGTACTGATTCTTATTGAGTGTGGACCATTTATTTACTGAGGAACTAAGGTGGGCGAAGGCAAAGTAGCCACCCTGAGAAGGAAGGGGGGCTCCAGATGGTTTGTGGAGAGCTGGTTTTGCTGTGAGGGGAGGCTGAGTTGGTGCACCTGTTAGAACCTATACATTTTGAGGTCCTTGCAGTTGATGCAGACGCAGTGTTGCCAGTTTTTTTCCGTGGGAGGCCCAATCAGTCCCTCTCCCAAGGTGACTCAATTACACTCTCTTTGTCCTCCTATTGCCCACCCCCTACTGCAAAATTAACCCAGGGCCACATGCACTCTACCACTGATCTACCCCAGCTCTTAATCCCTGCCTGCTCTAGTGCAGGGAAAGGAGGAGGGTTATGTGGGGGACTTTTGTGACCTATGCACACATTCAAGGTTTTTTTTTTTTGCATGCTGGGCGATGGGAGCCAGTGTCAGTGGGAATGCTGCCTGCTAAGTTCTCTAACACTGAGGTATATTGCCAGTCCCCACTCAAAGATTTTTAGTGGAAATTGTGCTGGGCTCTGGACAGGTCTAGTTTTCCTTTCACAGACTTAACAGAACTTTTGAACTTTCATTTAGTAGAGAAGTGAGACTGCCAACTCAGGAATGTGGATACACAAAGAACTTTCTCTAGCAATTTCTGGATATTACCAGTAGGACCACTAAAAGAAAAGAAGCAAAATCTTTGAAGTACTGGAAGGCACTTCATAAATTTCATTAAGAAAATGATTACCAAGGAAGGATTCTTTGAATTTTAGCAGTAGCAGGAAAGCAACCAAAAGGCCTTACACAAGAAAGCCTGTTTTGGGTACTGCTTGCTCAAGAAGTACCCCAAAATATCCTTAAAATGTGAAAGGACATAAAGAAAATAGGGTGCTGATAGGGGAAGATTAGCATGTACAGTTGCTTTAATCTGAGAATTAAAAAAATTCCCCCAAAATTATTGTAAGAAAAAATAGAAAATACAGAAGTGAAAATTAAAAGAAGCAAAGGAAGAGGAGAAGGAGGAGGAAATTTTGTGAATAGTGTACCAGTGAACAATCTTACCAGTTATTTCCTTGGAATAAATTTCTGGAGATATAAAAGGAGTTGATGTACTTTTTAGGATATTTACGATTCTCTTGCCATATTGTTCTGTTCATCCTCTCCCTAGCAATATGCAAGAGGAGCTGTTTTGCCTACCCTACCCTCTACTTGAATTCTATAGCTGTATTGTTCACCTCTGCCATACTTGAGGGGAATTTTTATTGCTGCCTTATTTTGCATTACTGGAATTAAAAGTGAGATTAAATATTTTTCATATTTCTGTATGATGATGCCAGTTGGTGTCTTTGACTACTCATTTCAGTGGGGGTGTTCTACTTTTTCTTTTGTTAGCTGTGCTCTTTAAAAAAGTGTACCATTGTGACTGCTGCCCCTGCCTACATAATCAGACAATCTATTGATTGGAAAGTCTCAGCTTTATTGGCCAGTTTTCTTCCCTCATGCAAGCAAACACTTGGCAAGACTACAACCATAAATTACTAAAATAACCACCATCATCCCAGTAATGAGAGCAAGTAAAGGCAATATTAGAGAAATTCATAGAGAAAAAACCAAGTGTAAATTTTCTGCTTAGTAGTTCGCATGCCCCAACTCCTTTATAGTTCATGCTGCTCCCCACCCCAATCTGGAACAACTCTATTGATGAGTTGTTTTTATTAAAGGGATTATACTAATTCATTTTATTGTCTGATCCTTCTGCTGATAACCCATTTGCCATGATCCATAACATCTTTTAAACATCTCTTTTAAGTTTTTGGCTGAAATTTGCCTTACTTTTTATGGTAAGACTTTGTTTGGCTCTTTTGGCCAAGAGCCCTGCATGCGGAACAATCTTGAATCTTAACAGTTTAGCAATATGTTGTTAACAGCATTAGCAGGAGAGGTCTTCCAAGAACTGGATCAGGTACATTTCACCCTCATTTGTGTAACTACAGTCTCTGAGTTAATTCTTGATTGAAGGTAGATGATTCTGAAATGGGATAGAGGAGAAAGAGAAAGAGAAAATCCATTTAGTCAGGTGGTGAATTAAAATAGATGAAGGACCATACTAGAGGAGTTAAGTAAATGATCTAGGTAATCTGGATATAAAATAATTTTTTAAAGGAAAAAAGATATTTAAGTGTTATGTATTATTAGAATGGCTACTTTACATGACAGACAGAAAGTAGTCTAACTGGAAAATCCAATGTAAGAGCCTTCAATAAAATTACTCTAGGCATTCATTTTAGGCACACAGACACACAAAAACAAAAACAGTGAAAACTGATATTATGCTTTCTTTAGCATTTTTTATGCCTTTACATGTGGGAATCAAACAATATTCATCAGGCATAATGAGTGCTCTGCATTAGAATCATACGCTCCCAAGGGTTAAATGAGAGCTTAATGGTCAAATAATTCAACCATCAATCCAAATACCTCTATGGAGCTTTACTCTTCAAGTAATGATATACCATTCTTCAAATTGCATCATTTCAAAGTAACCAGTTGCCAAGCAAATGACCAGAAATGTCACCTTCTTTTTTCTGGTAATGAGTGAGGGGGTTGACTCTACAGAACTTCAATAAACTCTTTTAATGTGCTGAACTTTTATGGAATAAATAACCTTGGCATCCAGAGGGCTAAGTCATTCAGATGCGATAGTTTGCAGCATTATCTACTTCATATCTTCTAGTCACTATAATGGTGCAAAGCTAATATAAAATTGCAAAAGAAAAGTGGAATAGAAAGTAGAATAAGATGGAGAGAGGAAGTCTTATTCCCTTAAACCTGTCTTTAGGACTTTCCAACAAAATCTGTCATGCCACCCAGGAAGGAGACCATTGGCATTACCTCTTTTTAGAGAGGTGAATGTGGCTGATGTTCCAAGGTCAGGCTTTAGGTAGAGACAACAAACATTTCATAAACTGCCAGCAGTCTGACTGAGAACAGGGATGATTGTAGGATAGTATGATTATCCTTAAAAGGAAAATGAAGAGGGAGGAAAAGGAGGAGATTTTTGGAGGAAATTAGAATATTATTCTAAAAATATACCTTATTTCCTACTGAGTACTGTGAATAGCGTAAAGTAGTGGAAACATCTTCTGATTTCCAATCTGACAATCTCCCATCCACAGCGACTGTATTTCTTATACTTCAGGAAACTGTATATTCTGTTGAAGTATCTTCTCAGTGCAAGGTTGCCCAGCTGGAACACCCCAGCTACTAAGTGTTTCCTATCCTCTTCCAAGCTGTTGCTTTCTTTCTTCTCTTCATTCAAGCATTTTTTCAGGTGCTCCACTTGCTCATGAAGTTGGATTAGGATTTTTACTAGATATCCCTCGTTCCATTTGGAGTTGAAAGTGTTTTGGGTGAATATATTAATTGTCTGTGTTGTAATTTCATAGAAGACTTCCTTGATATCCAATTTCTCAGGCTGAGTGTTTGATAGGATCTCTTTGGGCAACTTAAAATCTTGGATTTCTCTGAGACATTCTATAGGAATTGAATGGCTCATCTTGCTCAGAAGAATCACATTTTCCCAGATGACTGTACTCAAATGAACATTCAGTAAGTTACAGTCCTGAGAGAGGATGCTGGTCATGAACAAATCCGCAAGGAGGGCGAGCCAGGAGTACTTTAGAGACATGTCAGCCTTGGTATATATATTTTCCAAGCCAAAAAATCTCCAACACCCAACGTGACAATGATGTTTTAAGTCCTCGTTCAAGTGATGCTATATACCTGAATTTCTTTGGGGGAGGAGTTTCTCATGCGCCTCATGGGATGGTTGTCAGGGTTGCAGCCCCTTTCCTTTGCCCCTGAGGCTATTTTGCCTTTTACCTTTGGTTAACTACACTGGCTTCAGAAGTGTTTTTTTTTTTTTTTTTTTTTTAGAAAAGTGAGTAAAGCATTACCAGTGCTTTTCCTTAGATATTTAGCTGGCGTATTTCAGCACTAAAGAATCACCATATCAAAACTGATGTAGAGGGGCTTGGGATATAGCTCAGTGGTAGAGCACTTGCTTGATATGTGAGGCCCTGGGTTCCATCCCGAGCACTGCAAAAAAATAATATTTATTATTATTATTTAAAATTTAAAACACCCATTGTGTTACATAATAAAGATTGGTGCTTCAGAAAATATATTTTTACTCCTGGCCCTGTAGCCAAATATCTGTGATTGAGTTAATCACAGATATTGATCAAACAACTGTGATTATTGATGGCCAAGGCATCAGAGCATAATATGACTTAGATTTTCCAATCTGATAAATTTAACTTCATTATTTGGATATTTTCTCCTTTTATTTGATTTTTAGGGTCTCAAAAAAAGATGAAAAGGGTTTGGAGTGGTGGCTCAGTGGTTACGGAACTTGCCTGGCATGTGTGAGTACATGGGTCCGAACCCCAGCACCACGTACACAAGGAAGTGTCAGAGCAACAAAAGTCACATGAAAAATTAGATAAAACTGATTCTCTCTTTCTATCTCTCTCACTGTCCCTCTTTCTCTCTCTTAAAAAAAAAAAGATGAATAGAGTTGGTCAGTGTAGCATGGCATTTATCAAACAGAAGACTGAGAGACTGAGGCTCGTTTGGTTATCTCTTGCCATTAGAAGAGGCTGGTGTTCCACAACTGTTCTTTCCTTCAGTGAAATCTATCCCTTGTGAGCATTTCATATGCTTTTGACACCTTCCTTAGAAATCCTCCAGTGGGATGTGTATTTGAGGATATTTTCTCTTTCATTTGTTTCTCTTTTGTAGTATCATATATTTTCTTTTCATTTAGATATAGTTTAGACAGCATTTTAAACTTTTGCTTGATTATCTTTTGTTTTTGCTTGGTGGTTCTAGGCTCTAAAGAATTTTGTTGTTCCTGTATTGGTTTTTTACCAAGGAGGCTTACCGGTTGGAGACCACCTATTTTAGTCAAGCTAATTCACACCTGGATCAGTATGACTGTGGCAATGATGTAGTAATGATGATTATCCACCACTTATGGCCTTCATCTTTGACCCAATAACCTTCTAATTATGGTCAAGGCAAATGGATTCCATCTTGAAGTTCCTTGTACAATTTTTTCATTTTCATCCTCTTATACCAAATTTCCTCCCTTTTCTGCCATTCCATATCATATCCTCATTTATTGCAAAATTTATTTTAATCTTTCGTCATGAGTAAATAATGGCCCAGGTGGTGCATAAGGAGGAATAAAGTATAGTACATGATCTTAAGAAACTCACAGTTGAACACATATTGGAGTGTTTTAAGTAGGAGGATAAAACCTTAGGGCTTCCTGTAGCATAGACCCTCTTCTCCATGTGCTATAAATGTTAATTGATGCTGATGTTGGTGATATTCATGACAAAGAAGGAAAGATGGTTGACATGCATGTTTTTCACTCTCCCAGTTCTGCTCAGCAGTTAGAAACAATGAAATTGCAGCCTTTGAAGGTAAATGGATGGCGATGGAAGAAATCATGCTCAATAAAGTTTGCCAAACCCGGAGAATCAAGGGTTGAATGTTTTTACTCATTTGTGGAGGCTGGAGCTAAACCCAGGCCTGTGTGAAAGGTAGTCAGTTTCATGTAGTAGACCCAACAAAGGTGTAGCAATACCTAATCTGGGGTAATCATAGATATGTATTGGGAAGGAGGGTGGAGGGGGCTGGTGGGAAGGGGAGAGAGAGGGAGAAGAGGGAAGGATTTAGGGGTAATTCTGATTTAAGGTTATATGCATATCATATTGTTACTTTATATGTATTTTTGATTGTACAATCAAAAAAGATTAAGATAGCTTGATTTAGCAACTAAAAACACTGAACACATGCAATATTTGAGATAAATCTGCACTTAAAAATTCATTATTTATCCAAAATTCAAGTTTATTTTATCTGGCTAGCCTCTTCATCATGAAGCTCCCGTTGATCTCTATGAGCTGAGTTCAAAAAGGACACAGCCTTTGCTGTGCTGTCTGGCATATCCTGCAAAGGTGCATTTGATTTTATTTCTCTGTGCGGGCTTAACTTGTACATATATCCCTAACAATAGCGCATACCTCAAAGAGAAAACACGTGTACATATGTGGATACATTCTCAGATCACTGCCATTTGCTCTAGTTACAAGCATTATTGAATGATCAGTCACTTGGTTTTGTCTATGTTCTGCTAAAGTCCTGTCACATGACTATATCTCAAAAGATAATCAGAAAATTGAAAAGAATGCCAGTGTAAGAAAGAACCTAATGTATCTGTCAGAACTGCCCAGTCTGTCATTAGCAGGATGTGCATTGGTAGGCTAAGGTGTTCCTGTGATGTTTGTTCTTAGTTCCCTATGGTGTCCTGGAATGACCTCTATGTAGTTGGGTTCTCCTTAGAGAGAAAGCTGATTAGCAGGAGCTGCCCTGTTGTCTATGGAACTCTGTTATGTCTGTGGGAATTATAAGGCTAACAGTAGGGGACAAGATGCAACTTATTTGACAAAATGGAGAAATGAGACATTTCAGTCTAGACAAGATAGTTTTGATTCAGCTCAGGGGCACACAGCATCTGCTGTTAAGATTTATTGCTTCCCATCACAAGGCAGGTTTTAAACTGGGGTGAGAGTAACTTGTTGATCATCGTTGTTACTCAGTACATGACTATGAGTCATTCTATTTGTGAGATCAGAAGGTGATTGAGCCCAGACATAGGAGGAGGTTTGCATCCAGGCCAGGCAGTACTTCCCTTAGGACATGTAGACCATGGTCTCTCTAAAGTTGCAGCTGTTTCAGCCTAGACCAAGCCTATAAGCTCTGTTAACTCATTTCAGGATCTCACAGGGTCCTCTGATCCGTTTTTTCTTTGTATTTCTCTTAATGCCTGGTCAGAGGTTCATAATGACTATACAAATAATACATGGATACATCCATACTGCCAAAATTCAAACTCTTCATGGGAAGTGAAGGCTGCCTGAAAGTTCAGCCTCAAACCATGCTCCTCTCCTCTCCCGTGGTAACTGTAGTGATCTGTTTGGTATGTGATCAGTTCCTTCTCCCTATTATACACTAAGTCCATGACAGCGCGTACTGTGGCTGGTTTGTTTTGTTACTCCTTCCTGAACCTTCAGCAGGACCCTCAAAGATTGAGAGGCCTGGATCACTTCCATGGATGGCGATAGGAGGACTGGTATATGTATTTCTTCAATTATCAAAATACTATCATAAAAATTAAAATTAAAACATACTTTGAAGCTAATCCTATAAGTGTACCTGTGACTTTATACATGATATCATTTGGAGATAATATTTTTAAAAATCTACATTAGAAGTTCTCTCTGCACATGAGACCCTATATGAATGGCTCAACACATCTGACCTATGATAGATCCAGGTACCTAGCATAGAGCCCTGCATATAGTAGGTGCTCAGTTGCTATTTGTTGGATGACAGAATGAAGATAATGAAGCCGCATCTCAACAGGGAGATTAGTTCTTGGTTTAGTTCTTTTTGTGTAAGGATGTGAGGAGAACAAAGTCAGATGTTTGGGGCAGACTGAGGAGTTTACAGAGTGATAGATGTCCATTTCATGTCCTCTGGCACTTCTGATGCTTCCTCTTTGAAGCTGGTTAAGTCTTAAGAACATCTGTACTTCTACTCTAGTAATATCAAGCTCTTTTGTATTTGATTGATTCCTATGTCTTCCCCTCCAGACTAGAAATATGACTTACTCCATTTTGTATCCATGGCAGCTGTTGCATACAGACTAAGTGTTAAATCAAACACTGCTGTGAGGCTTCTTGTGGTTCTCAAGTCTGATGAATATTAATCAGTGTGACAAAACTGCTGAGTTCTAAGACCATCCTCCACATGGTCAGTTCTTCGTACTAAATGCTCCCAATGTGGTCACTTTATCTTATCACCATTAAGGAGGCTCTTGGAACAAACTAACACCCAGTTCTCTTTTGTAGCCCTGCTGAAAACTATGCATATAGTAATTTCCTACACAGGAATAATTTTGAATCATTAGAAAATGATCCCTGACAAAAAGACACTTATCATGGTGGAATAAGTACTTAAAAGTAAATAAATATGCACTATTAGTAAAATATACATTTTCTTTTGGGGTTACCAGCAGAGTTTCCATCCACATCCTCCCTCCACTGTAGGCTTCTCTGGGTTCTTTTGAGCCCCAATAGGGTTTTCATTTCGGGAGTGGTAGTAGGAGTTTCAGATAGTGGCAATGAAAGATGTCAGCAACGAGCATAATCCTTCCCTTTACTCCCTGAGCAGATGTGGACTTCTTCCCAAACCACCTCTGAGAATGCCTGTAGTTGGGAAGAAAGACAAGAGTGTCGTGGGCTATGGACAGATACACTCTATATTGAATAAAAATTTAAATGTGGTGCAGAGATTATCATGGAAAAATTTAAATGATTTTTCCCTAGACTGGCAGAGAATTCACATGCTCCAAATATTGGAATTGCTTTAGTATCTGAGCAATGCCTGGCATTAAGAATGGTGTCTGGGAACAATCTAGAGCCAGAGGGGAACTTTTTTTTTTTCTTTTCTGGTAATATCCCTGCACTAGGAAGCCTGTGAATTGAAGACTCTAATCATAGGAAGTAGGGTTCAGAGGGTATTTAAATAGAATGGTGACTTAAGGTCATAATTCTCTTTAGGGGAAAAGGTTAGGTGGAGATCCAGTCCCTTCACCTTGACTCGAAAAATGTTAAGTCCTCCAGTGTGCTACAGAGAGCTCCTTTCCCTCCGACTACACCCAGAGGAGCATCCCCCTTCCCTGAACAACCCTTAAAAGATGGGGATTATAGAGACTCCAGGTTGTGCCTGCTGGGAGGTCAGATAGGGAGGTCATAACTCAGGCTCTTTCTGGTGTTTCACAAGGGCTTCTCAGCTTTAGTAGGAAGCTGAGGAGGAAACCCTGATTTAAGTCTGACACTCCTAATATTTCTACAAAGTTATCTATCATTATATAAATAAAGACTCCATTTTCCCAGACTCCTAGGTTAATGCAGGTCTAAAGACATGGCCCTAGAAAAGTGGCTTAGAATGGGTTTTGTGGGTGATACTGTACTTTCCTACATATCTGAAATTAATTTATGTATTCATTAAATGCCTCATCAAATACATTCATCAAATTCATCAAATTTTGCCTACAATTGTATCATTGCATGCACTCTATGTAGGGAATACATAGCATGCACTCAATAAATATTTGGTGAATCAATACATTTTAGTATTTTAACCTATGAGTATATTATAATGGAAATTGAATCTCTGATCAATTCAACAACTCTGCCTTTGTTAGAACTGTGTAACTTTGAAGAAGTCACCTAAACTTTCTGTGCTTACTCTGTAAGTAGGGATAATAGAGAGTACCTGCTCAAAGGACGCTTGTGGAGATATACAGTGCTGACAGGAGTGCCTGGTACCCAGTAAGTGATCAGTGCATGATAGCTGTCCTCATTGTAATCATCTTCATCATCACCTCTTGCCTATGGTTTTAGAAAATGCTAAATTCGAAGGGCACAAGGGTAGAAAAGACAGATGTAGTCCCTCGCAGAGGTTCCTGGAAGTAGTGATACCTGAGCTCAATTTTAAAAGGTAAAAGCTGATGAGAGTTTGAATTAGGATAGTGCAGGTAGGTATGGGAAAGAAGAGATTACTTGAGAGGTAAGATTGGCAGATCTGCATGGTGTATTTGGAATAGGAGTGGGTGGAGGTGATAGGGAGTCCAAGGTAAACTAGGGAGAAAGGCCAGTTCTCTGGCTGGATAGATGGTTATACCATCAACATAGAGATTGCATGTGAGGAGGGATAAGACCTCGCAATATAACTGGTAAGTTCTGTTACAGATGCGCCGCTTTGAATGTCTATGGGATCTCTAAGCAGAGATGTCTATCTGGCAGCTGGATTACATGGGTCTAGGCTAGTGTGAGTCTAATGCAGGAGATCCTAGGACAGGATTTGAAAGTATTAGCAGAAGCCATAGATGATAATTTAGACCAGAGAAATTAGTGGGTCTAGCTAGGGAGAATGTATAGGGAGTGAAAAGATGTGGGACAGTGTCAGAACCCTGAGAATCTCCTGTGGGAAGCAGAACAGGAACTGAGGAGGATGGTCCCAGAAGCACAGAGAAAATGGGAAGAGGGAATATTTCAACTGTTTTATCTGTCTCTTTTGCTTGGCCCATGTGGCTGCAGAATTCTCCCAAGCACCATACTTTATTGCAGCCTTTCCCAACTAAGCTCTATTTTCCTCTGTTGTTCTACATTTAATATTGTATATGACTCCATCTTACAGTCAAAATACTTGAGGCTCAGAGGGGAACTAATCCATTAAAGCCTAAGATCAAGAACTTAGGACCATTCCACCATATGCCCCATGAAACACAGCTTTTTTTCCCCTTTCTTTTCTTTTTTCTTTTTCTTAAGAGAGCGAGAGAGAGAGAGAGTGAGAGAGAGAGATGGAGAAAGAGTGTGTTAATTTTTTTTTAAGTTTTTCATCTTTTTTTTTTTTTTTTTACTTTCCTGCACTTAATGTGGTCCTGGGGATCAAACCTGGGTCTGAGCACTGTACTGCTGTGCCACCTCTCTAGCTTTCCCAAAAAACACATCTATTGCCATATGTGTGTCTGTGAGCCCTTGGCAATGTCAACTTGATTGAAGTTCGGCTTAGTTGCTGTAATTTGGACTCTTGGGGCTGTGGAAGTAGGGGGATGTATTACTGTCCAAGCATTGTTGTAAAAAAAAATCCCACAAACTGGGAGGCTTAAAACAAACAAATTTATTATCCCATAGTTCTGGAGTCTAGAAGTCTGAAATAAAAGCGTCATCATGACCATGCTCCTGCTAAAGCCTCCAGGCAAGAACCCTTCATTGCCTTTTCTAGGTTCTGGTAACTGCTGGCAGTTCTTGGTTTCTAGATCTCTCATCTCTGCTTCAAAAGTTACATGGCATTCTCCATGTGTCCCTTTACATGCCCCTTCACATGGCCTTTTGATACAGACACTACTCACTGAATTTAGTGTCCACTCTAATCTAGTATGATCCTATATGATCTCATCCTCACTTCATTCCGCCTGTAAAGACCTTTTTCCAAATAAGGTCACATTATACATGCTGGTGGTTGGGTCCTGAATATGTCTTTTGGGAGGACACAATCAATCTATGGTAGGGGATATGATGCAAGAAGCCCTAAAGGGGACAGGGTCTTGCATTATTTCTAGTATGTTGTGAAAATTGGCTTGGACACAAAGAGCTTACCTGGAAGCTGTTTAATCAAAGGTCTTTGTTAGAGAGAAATGTACTATATAAGTAATTCTTATTAATGTTCTCTAAAATCTGCCAACGTGGGCTGGAGTGGCGGCTTGGTGGTTAGGATGCTTATCCAGCATGCACAAGCACACGGGTTCAAATCCCAGCACCCACATACACAACTAAGTGTCAGAGCAATGAAAGCCATGTGAAAAACTCAATAAAAATTGATTCTCTCCCTCTCGCTCACTGTCCTTTCTCTTTTTTAAAAAAGTCTGCCAATATGACCAACCAGACAATGTCTTTTTCTTTTGTAATAAACTGCATATATTTTAATAATAATAAAGGATACTTTTATTTAGCAATTACTAAGTGCCAACGCTTTATATACATTTTCTCAAATTCTTACAGGCACCATACAATGAGATGTTCTTATCCTCAGCAAAGAGGAGGATGGATTTAAAATAGCTTAAAGATATACAATATATGGGAGTAGAGAGTAATAAAGAAATCAGAGTTAAGGGAAAATAAGAGGAAGAAAACAGGAAGTCAGGGGTACAATTAGAACATAAGAATGTATGTCATAATGTCCAGGGTAATTATTGCAGAGAGTTTCAGATTTGTCCCTGTGCTTTCTACAAGCAAAGAGAAAACATGATCTGTTAAAAGTTTCAGTGTCTAAAACATAAGACAAAGCAACAGCAAGGCTGTCCTCAGTAGAAGCAAGCTTTTCTTGGTGCTGAGTTCTGGGAGGAATTTCTCCTGTAGGCTTTCAAAGAGAGAACTGTGGGATGCCCTGGGCAAAGACCCAGACAGCGTCCTCGCAGGAGTAACCACCGCCATGTGCACGGCAGGGTGAGTCTTATAGCCTCCCTCAGGTGTGCTGTGTTTTCTTGCCAGTGTGTGGTTCTGTGGCAGGCACTTTGCAGGGACTCAGTGGGTTCCTCATGTCAAGATACAGGAAGGAGGTCAGCAGCTCAGTTGGCCTGGGGTAGCATTTCCTCACCATTGTCCAAAGTGGGGAAAGTGTGGTTACATGTCCTGGCATTCTCAGGGCAGTCTGTGGAGAGACTGCCCTGACATTTCCAGAGCCCTTGCCCAGCTCCAGTCCTGTGGTTCTCATTAAATGTACAGAGCAGCTTTTGGGAAAGCAGGTTGTAGGCACCACTGTCTTCCATTTAGTTAGCACTGGGAAAACAAGCTATTCTGTCAAATGGACCCTGTGCCATGAACAAGGAAAATGCCTACTAGATGTCCACACATTTGCAGGTTGACTTGCTGTGTGCTGCTCTAAGGAACGGTCCTAGATGCAGCCATCTAAGGAGGCACCCTGAGAGTTCACTCTACATTGAAGTGAATTTTTTTTTTCCTTAAAAGAGTATCTTCATAAGTTGGATGGTTTAATAAAACTTCAAAGCCAGGATAGCCTCGTGTCTCCAAATACTATAGCTAAGTATTGACACATCCTCTTGGATTATCAATATTATGCATTTCAGTATTTTTCTTTTAAGAGTAAAACTCTTTATTTTAAAAGGACCATGTGATGACCCCAGAACCAAAGGTTCTTTATAATCCTAGAGAAGATACGTTTAAGTAAGCAGAAATTGGAATTCCCTATAACATCTGCACCAGGACAGGGCAGTAACACTTATTGCTAAATATGGTAGTATAGATTCTCATGGATGGTCCCAGTTGCTAGTTTAGCAATGCTACAACATTCCATCCATCCATCTGCCCATTTCCAAGGATATGATGCCTGTGACAACATGGTAAAAAAGGGGGTGGGAGAAGGTTCATATCCTCATAAAGCATTCAGGAGTTCATGAAATAAAGATAAAATTCAAGGTTTGATAAGTGCTATGAACAAAATGCCAGAGAGTGATTGAGTGAGGTGATAGGTGTACTGAGATCTGCAGGATAAAGAAAAGCCGAGGGAAGAGCAGGAAGGAGAGCATTTGGGGCCAAGAGAACAGCCATTTCAGAGGGCCCTGATGGAAGACAGCTTGTGATATCTAAACACAAAGATCAGATGGGTTGGAGCAAAGGGAACAGAAAGGCTGTGCTGGGATGGTTGGGATTGGGTATGCTGTGGCAGGCCACATGGAATTCCAATCCGATTCTGAGACCAATGAAAGCATGTGAAAGAGCTTTAAGCCAGATTAGTCTAATGTGACAAGTGTTTTAAGGAGGTCATATTGGTGGCTCTGTAGCAGAACAATTTGGAAAAGGGGTAAGAGTGGAAGCAAGCAGGCCAAATTGAGAGCAGGCATTTCGGCAGGCAGGTGAGAGCTGTGGTGTCTAGGCAAAGGCAGGAACAGTGGAGGTGAGAGACTGATTTGAGACCTGATTTTAGGAAGTTGCTTAGGATGCTTTTTGGGTTCAGGATAACATTTCTTGTCATCACCAAATGCAGTTTCCAGAAGTGCCGTTGATTATCCATTTGATTATAATAAGGTCTATACTCAATTAATGTGATAGTTTTTTTTTTTTAAATAGAGAGAGGGACAGTGAGAAATAGAATTGATTTTATTTAGCCTTTCATGTGGCTTTCATTGCTCTGACACTTCATTGTTTATGTGGTGCTGGGGTTCAAACTTACATCCACGTGAATGCCAGGCAAGCACCCCGTAACCACTGAGCCACACCCCATGGGACAGTTTTTTGATAATCAGTAAGTAATCACATTTGGCATTAGATCTTTAAGTTGATGCCCTTAAACCAGGTTAGTTCCCTTATTTGTTACATAACAACATAAATAATTTACTTAACTGATCTTACATTGGGGTTGGAGCTTGAATTTCACAGGTTTGGCTTGAGGCTTAAATTTCTGAGAGTATCCCCAATGTAGTTCCAATGTGAACATAGGCAAATATCCCTTCATTTCTAACGTTTAAATAAAATAATGTTTCATGATCTACTTAAATCATCAATAACTATAACTTATAATTATATATAGTTATAATTATATTTTATAATATATATGTATAATTTGAGTTATATAAGCATACAATATAATCATAATGTAAGAAATCATGCAGTTTCTAAAGAAAATGATCCTAATGTGTTATTTATGAACTATAAATGACAGCCTATAGCCAACAATGCCAATACTCTCTTACGTTTTCTTAAAATGTAGAAATGTCTGATTCTCAGAAATGTCTCTCAGTACTAATGCTCTGACTCAAACTGTACTTCCATGAAACACTGGTGTTTAATAGGGTGGATCAAGATGTTCCTGTTTCTGAAATTGAGCATCAGCAGCCTTTCTTGTGTCATAGAAAAATCAAATAAATGAAGTTTCTACACTTCAGATGGATTTTCAATATTTTTCTTAAACTTTTGGTGCTTCTGATGGTTTACCTAGTAGAACCTCGTCTACAATGATGATTTTAGATTAGGTATTTTATGAGCTAGTGTCTGATTTGGTACATACCAATTAGTTTCATATTTTAAAAAATAATCTCATTATGTTCTGCAAAAATCTCAGGACTTCTGATACCCACTATTGTAAAAACACATCCAAAAATAGAATGGTTCAAACATGAGAGAGCATTACTGGCTCATCTGTTTGGAACAATTGTACTTGAACTGCGGTGGGTCTTTCCAAGCAGTGAGTGGGGACAGAGACATTTGATGTTGTGGCTCTGCCATCTTCCACATGGCTTTCCAAGGTGCAAGGTTTATCCTCATCAAATAGGGCAAAGGGACAAGAACATGCAGGAGCGTGCATGGAGGGTTATGTGGGCTAAGTGTGGAGGGCACATTCCACTTCTACTCATATCACATTGGCTAGCACCTACTCACATGGTCACAGCTAAGTTCAAGGGATGCCAGGAAATTTAGTCACATGCTCAGAAAACAGTTTGGTAAACAGCCCACCTTTGCCATGGTCCTCATCCACTTGGAAAAACAGTCCTGCAATCAGAATGTCTTTGCCCTGATATAAGTAGGCTCCCACGGTGTTGGCCAGGCATGATGGGGCACATTGTAGATGCCCAGTAAAAAAATTTTAAATATCCACTAGGAGGAAATGGGAGTTGTCAGCCATATTCAGTTTTCTAGTAGGGTTATTTTCTTTTTCAAAAGGTAGAAGTACTGTTGAAGTAAAGGATTTAAATTTTCTTTTCAAGGTTATACAAATTAAAAGATAAATGATTAATTTGCTTTCTAAAGAAAAGCGTGCTTTCTTAAAAAAAAACCTATTTTGCTAGATATTGTCATTTGCTTTCTTTAAAAACCAGTACCCATAATATGTTAATAAGCTAGACAGTCGTTTCACAGTGTCTGTACCCTTCAAAACACCATATTGTGCATGATAAATACATAACAATTTTATCTGTTAATTAAAAACTAAAATAGTAAGATGACAACAACAATAAATAAATAAATAAATAAAAGAGTAACCTAGGGAAGGGAACCAGACTCCATGGAACTTATTTCCCATGGGGACCAACACAGAGAAGATCCTTGAGTATCATCCCCACTTAGTACTTCAGTGGGCATAGCGTTACTAGCTTGCATCTGTTATTTCAATTTGTCACCCAAAGAATGCTACAAGGTGGGGTTTTTATTTTTATATATATATATAAAGAGCGAGGGACAGTGAGAGAGAGAGAGAGAAAAAAAAGAGAAAGAGAGAATCAATTTTTATTTTATTTTTTCATGTAGCCTTCATTGCTCTCACACTGTGTTGTGTACGTGGTGCTGGGGTTGGAACCTGCGTCCTTGTGCATGCCAGGCAAACTCTGTAATTGCTGAGCCACCACTCCAGCCCCAAGGTGGATATTTTTATCCTCATTTTATAGTTGAAGAACCAGGGCTACAAAAAGTTGCATAACTTGGCAAAAGTCACATGAAACTAAAATCTGCATCATTTTCTATTAAACTGTTATGTAAGTCAAAGATAGGTGTCTTTAGCATGTCATGTTTTCCATTTTTCTTTTTTATTCTATTTTTTTTCAGGGGTGAGGACCGAACTCGGGGCCTTGTGTGTGCTAGGCAAGTGAGCTAAATCCTCAACCCCCATTTTTCCTTTTTAATAAAGAAAATTTGTTTTCTAATAACATTATAATCCTAAACTCTCAAAACAGCTCTTTAAAGAAAGACTTATAAAGTCTTACTGACTCTCTGACTAGATGAAGTAAACACACTTTTTTTCTGCCTGTAAAGTGCATGTTCCTTTCTTGCTTTATGTGGTCAGTTTAGATGCTTGGAAGCTGCAGCTTGACCTAATCTAGGGACCAGGCAGACTTGATCCCAGGGTGTGGCTGGAATTTGTTGCTGGCTTCTGTGGCAGAAGGAGCAAAATGCACTGCTGCTCCTGGGAGAAGTGGCGAGTACAGGGGTCTGCCAAGATCTCTGCACAGCAGCAGATGTGATGTGCATCCCAGGGGCTGTGCTGTCCTACTGCAGAGAGAGGCTGTGGGAAGAATCAGAAGCATCAGGCAGTTAAAAGAGGGGATGGAGTGATCTTCAAAAATCATCTTGAGGTGCAGAGGATTCACATCTATTTTCCCAGAGTTGTTTCCATGCAACACTAGTTTTGCCAGAAATGTCCCAAAAGGATTTGTTAAAGAAATCTAAAAAACGTATATGTTGAGTGTAGACTCAGAGTGTACACTAGCATATGTTGTATCTAAAATCTTGCATCATGACAGCTGTTCACCTTGACAAACTTATGTGACCATGTACTGTTAAAGAAAAATCACACTTAGTATCCTGAGGGTCTAGTGTTTTAGAGAACCAACTCTGTGAAACACTGATCTAGATAGAGTGGAAAAAGGAGACAATAATAGGAAAGAAATACAATATCCAAATTCTGGTGTCCCCTCTCTATAGACGATTACAGAATTCTCATTTATTTGGGCCACATAATCAGCTTTAATGATCACAACATAGCATCATTGTTTTCTTTCTTTCTTTCTTTCTTTCCTTTTTAAAGAAAAAGAGGGATATAGTGGGAGAGAGAGAGAAAAAGGGAATTCATTTTATTTATTCTTCATCTGGCCTTTGTTTCTTTACCACTAAGTTGTGTAAGGGGTTCTGGGGTTCCAACCCTGGTCCTCACACAAGCCAGGCAATCCAATCCCTTAGCCACAGCTCCAGCCCATCTTTGCATTTTAAACAAAAGAGATACTTGAGAAACTCATAACTTTTATGTTGTAAAATGCCTTTTGCACCCTCTTTATCTGTATTTTCTTCCCCTTTCTCTTTTTCTATTACCATGTAAATGCCTCACTTTCATCAAATGAGCCACTTAAAATTGTAATGTTTCTTTTTCAGAAGATAAAATTCCCTTGAAAGGAAAATGAAGTTGTAAATAAAGTGCATGTTGTCCGTAAAAGTATTACATATATTTATTGTGCTGATAATTTGATGTTTCTTTTCTTTTCTTTCTTTTTTTTTTTTAAGAGGGACAGTGAGAGAGAGAAAGAAAATCAATTTTATTTGGTCTTTCATGTGAAAATTTTGTTGCTCCAACACTTCATTGTGTATGCGGTGCTGGGGTTTGAACCCATGTTGCCAGGCAAACACTGTCACTGCCAAGCCAATGCTTTAGTCACTTGATGTTTCTTTAAATTTGAGGAACTTGAAGTATTTGGGAAGCTCCCTCTACCTCCCCCGCTTCTTTCTTTCCCTCCTTCCCTTCTTGCCTGTAGCAAATATATGTTGATACTAATGTTTGGCCTTAGAACTATGAAGCCCACAAGACCTCTTAATGTGTCTCTTTGTATTATTTTATTAAAAGAACAAATTGGTATCTTGGATGAAATAAATAAGCACCAAAAATTTTGTATTAGTCATTTGACAATTTTGATTGCTTTTTGCCAAAAACGAGCACTTTTCTGTAGACAAATGTTTGCAGGCAGCTTTGTCTTTCCAGCAGCCTAGTATAGGGCACTGTCCAGAGAGCATCAGCCATTTGGGAAAACCTTATGGGGTGTGGGAGACAAAATAATATTCCCCCAAATATGTCCAAATTCTAATCCATAAAGGCTGTGAATATGTTTCTTGTAAGTCAAGAGGGATTTTGCATATGGGATCTTGTTAAAGTTATTGAAATGGGCAATTGCCCTGATTATCCTGATGGGCCCCATGTAATCATGGGGTCTGTAGGAGAGGGAGGCTGGCAGGTGAGAGTCTGAGCAGATGCAGTGACAGCAGCAGAGGTCCGAGTGATGCAGAGCCAGAGTCATCAGTCAAGGAATGCAGGCAGCCTCTGCACAAAAAAGTGAGGACATGGATTCTCCACTGGCAGCAGGAACCTAGCCTTGCCACCTCTTCTGGCATTCCAACTTCCACATTGTAAGAAAATAAATTTATGTTGTTTTAGACCACTGAGTTTGTGACAATTTGCTATGGAAGCAAGAGGAAACTAACACAGGAAGGTTAATACTGGCCTCACTTTTCCTGTGCTTGAAGGCAGTGAGTGGATGAATTAACACATGTCCAGGACCCTTCTAAGAACCTGCTCCCAGCATCTGGCCTAAGAGTCCTGCTTTCTTGCTGTCTTTTCTCTACCTCTTCAAACCCCAGGAGCCACCCATCACCCCAGCTCTTGCTCACTGCTCAGATTTACAGTGCCCAGAGTCACCAACAGAATTTGAAAGAAGTGATGTGATTGGTCCCTGATTGTGATGTGCATCTTTTATTTATATAATGATTTGTGGACTGAAGAGCTGCTGCTGAATTTGAACTTCATTTGATTACTAATAGCATATCCCCTGGTCACTGAAATGATGCACATCAGAACCATGCAAAATGAGGACTGTATTATATTAAAATTATAGCATAAATACAGCAGTATGGTTGCTATCATAGGACTAGCGGGAAGCCTGCAGGTGCCCTCATGCATCTGCTGAATATTAAGATCTAAATTTATCTGCTACAACATTGCGGATGTCGGTAAACAATCCACGAATTTAAAATTGAACGAACAATAATGAAGCCCTATTTATTTGTACCTTGTTTCTGTGGGTCACAGTTCAGTTCTCTAGGAATCACTCTCTGAGACCCTGATATTTGCATGTAGGAGGTTTACTGAGGACAGCTGATGGCAACAACACCATATAGATAATAAAGGAGCAGAACTGGGCAGAAGGGGAAGTTGACTGTGATGTACAGCAGGCTGTGGAGCTCAGTCTGAAGAATTTAACTCTCAGCAAGGTGGAGGGAGGGGAATGGCTTGGAAGTGCCTCCATCAGCCAGTCAGTGGATGTAATTGTCCATTCCCCAGGGAGCAAGCTCCCTCCAGAGGTGTCTCTCTAACCCAGTATAATTCCTTGAGAGCCCACAGCTGTAACTGTCAGCCTCCAGCACTCCCAACAACTGTGAGGCTAAAGGCAGGCATCCTAAAGGAATCTGGACAGCACATTAAGGCTCCAATACACTGATTTTTCCATGATTCTGGTGCCACTGGGCAGCTAAACTTTATAGAGAGCCAATCAGTATTTTTTAGGAAGGCTCAAGTTAGAATCTGGGGCACAGTAAGCAGGGAGAAGAGACAAGAGCCCAGCTCAGGGTGCTATGAGCCCAGGCAAGTCAGGTATGCTGGAGGAAGAAGACAGGGCTGCCTTCTAGGCCTGTGTGGCAGCCTCCCTATCCAAAGAGAAGAGTAGACTCAAAGTGGCGGATTGGCCTCCACTTTGTTTTTCAGTTTCGGTAACTTGATAATTTGAAAGAACATGGAGGGCTTGTTACTTGGTTTAATCTTGTCCTTTCAGGGCACTTTGGCACTGAATTGAAGCAGATGTACATAGTGACAAGAACTTGAAATTAAAAGTTGCTAGGTTGACATTGTTGGGCTTTTTTTTTTTTTCTTTTTCTTCCTCTAGTAAAATATAGGTTTCATGTAGACAAAATGAAATTTCTTTTTAGCTCCCTGCCCCTCCCCTACCTCCTTTTTGCTTTTGGTTCTTAGACCCCCAACACACATCATGTGCTCCCTTAAATTTAGCCACCTCCAAGTCTTTATTCATAAAGAATCACATGTCCGGAGTCCGGCACCCATGTCCTTGAATTATGAAACAACGGGGTAGCACCTCTCATGCTCTGAGGTGACTGATCCGCCTACATGTATGGTTTTGTGAACCTTTCCCCTACCTGACCCCACCCCCACAAGAAAGGGTCAATAGACCTCTGAGGGTGGTTGCTAAGAATTCAGCAGGGAGATAAACAGGATAATAGAGGACTTTGTCACAGAGGGCTGACAGCTGTGTTTTAGAATGGCTGATCTTAACTCTTAGGCTAAATACCAGATAGAGAGTCCTGCCTGCTTCTTGTGATATTCTTTTAAGAAAGAAAGAAGACAATGCTGTCTATAAGAATTTAAATTTTGATATTTTGGTGGACAGAAGGTTTGGAGGCCACATGACAATGTTTTTCATCTGGAAAACCAAATATGATCCTATTGTCTGGAAAGGCTATGTCAAGAAAGATTCTGAAGTCAGAAAAAGCTCCTATCTGGCTGAGACAGGAGGATCAAAAATTCAAAGCCAGCCTTAGCAAGTTAATGTGACCCTGACCAACTTAGGGAGACCCTGTATCAAAATAAAAAAATACAAAGGGCTGGCTGTTTGGCTCAGTGGTTAAGCGCCCCTGGGTTTGCTGTCTGATTGGAGCACAGCTGCCTTGACTGACCACCTACAAGGAAGAGTGGGCTCCTGACACATACTTGGCTATCTCTGGACTAGAGTCTCCACACAACAGTTGTCAGTTAGCCAAAGGTGTTACATTTTTCAAGACAATATTCAATGCACACCTTTAATCCAGTGTGGGATATACTGTAGCTTTTTTGTTATTCAGAGATAAAATGCTGAATATAGGATGACAAGTTAAAGAGTTACTATCTAGTTCCTGAACTCTAGGAGAAGATTGAAGGATAAATCTTACAAGTATTTGAATAGGAAAGAGATAGTTGGATTAGAGTGTGTAAATACTTTTTTGATCTAGCGTAGGAGGTACAGATCAATGACTCCGCCAAGATAGTTCTAGGTTCTGTGAGACTAGATGTGCTGATATAAAGGTCGTGTGTCTGAAATGGAGAATTCTCTTATCATTTCAATGATCTGATAGTAAGCAGTTAAGTCTGAAAACAGAGCTTGCAGCACTCTGCTTCGGAAGTCATGATTGGAAACTGGAGCTCTGCAGAATCCTGAGGAGGGATGGTGTGTGCAGGGAAGAAAGAAGAGGGCTGAACTGGCAGCAGAAGACAGAGGAACAAACAGGGTCAGACTCTAGTCTTCACCTTTTTTTGTTAGGGTATGTTTTCCCTAAAGAGGATCAAGGACTATGGGTAAAACTTGAGCTGTAATTTTAACATTTCCTTTTGCCCAGTAACTTTCTGTAATTTGGATAAGGCAGGTTTGCAAAGGAATTTTGCATTTCTCAAAATTTACCTTATATATCTACAAATCAGCTTTCTTTTTCTTTTTCCTAGTCCAGAAAGTTTGAAAAACAAAAAGAAAGAAACTAAAGAAGTAAACCAGACTCATTTAAAATGAAATTGGTACCTATATTAGTATCTTATTTTTTGTGTATCATTTCAACATAAAATTTCATGGCAAAATTTTAGTTCTCTGCTATTTACCATTAATATACAAGAAGGTTCTGAAAGTTGCAAATATTATCTAGAAACAAACGATGCACCAAAGTTGAGCTCCTTCAGTATTAGAATACAGTTTCCCTGTACGGACACAGGAGGGAAATGTCATTTATTTCTTGCTTTGACTCGTCCTCCAGAAGGAAGGACATTATGAAATGGTTGCATAAAATGACTCATTTCCTTCATAAACCAGAAAGTGCCATTCTACCAAGAATGCCAACGGTAGAAAGCAAATTAGTAAATATTGAAGTGTCAGTTCCAGGACACTAGGAATGTTCATTAAATTGGACAGCCCTGTGAACGTTTGAATTACTCATCTTAAAATGTACATTGCTTTAGATGTGATTAATATTCTAGTCGTTAAAGACATATAAAGATGTCTAAACAATGCATTTCCTTTCCAGGAGTTTTAAGAACCTGAGTTTATCTATCTAATTTGTTTACATGATGACTTGCTTCATGAATCTAAAGGTTTAATACGCTTGCTTTCTTGGCCATCCTTTAGAGCGTTTTTTATTACATTGTTGAATCATAAAGAGACAAGACTTTGTGTTCCAGCCTCATCCCCTGTCTCATACGTGATTTTTCTTTGTTCCTCAGTCTTTTCACACATAAAGAGATAAATCAGCATTATCTCAGAACGAAAAAATAAATGCATTTGCCCTAATAAATCCTTGGGCAAACTATTGCAATTCTAAAATCCTAGAACTTATTCTTATTTTAATAAAAGGAGAAAAACTGCCCTGAAATGATTTTAGGAACTTGATTAGGGTAAATTGATCAGGCAGTTTAGAATTTAAATTCATGATTCTCTGTTAGCCTGTTTATTGGATGATAATGTATGTATAATCAGATAAATTTAATGCCTTTTAAAATCCTATGTTAAAATCTTGTTCTTTCTGAATCAGGTTGCAAAATAGGTCTGTAGGCCTATTTTGACCCTTAGAGATGTTTTGTTTTACTCATGGATATCATTGATTGTTTTCTTTGTGAAAAAACACATAGGTTTCACATGAAAATATGGGTTTCCAATTACTCTTGAAAAAATCAGGAGATCCAGCCATGGATCCACATAGCACCTGTAGCTGGTGCTGAGAAAGTACCCATTTTCAGTGGTGCCCCTGTCCAGCGCTTTTTGTCTCTTTATCTACCTGATAGGTAAGCACATATGAGCATGAGACCCCAATTCTGCAAATTGAAGTTTTCTCTTTTGGTATAGATAAGAAAATTCTGAAATTGAGGATAAGTAATTTAAGCATTATTAAGTCATATTTGTATTAAAGAGATTAAGGTCATGAATAAAAACTTAATGTCCTGCTTCCTTGAACTTTCTTTTAGTAAGAAATGAGTTCTTCTAACCTTCTTTTAGGAACACATTACCAAGTCCATGGCAGTACCAGCCTGCCCCTCCCTATAACATGCAACACACGCTTACTCTAACAACTTCTCTAATTAAAGGTTGAACACAGCTCAGATTCCCAAAGCCAATTAAACAATGCTCACCCTTGTACCTCCCAGCAGATTGGGGAGTACAGCTTGGCAAACGCTGTGACTGATATGAAAAGGAGCGACGTATTTTTAAGTGCTTTCAGTACCGTTGTTATTCTATGAGGCACAAGCTTTCAACACAGCAGTCTTTTATCCTCTGTGCTTTTGGAGTGTGAGAACACCATGGAGGCCACATGCATCACAGTGTTCCTCTGGGCTGGGAATCAAGGCCTGGAGAAGGGGGTGGCAGCAGAGTGACAGAACAGGGAGCGGGAGTTGGCAGCTGTCATCTGAATAGCCTTTTGCTCTTCCATTATCCTGCTGTCCAGATGCTGCATCCATTCCCGGGAATTGCTGCCATCAGTGTACAACACCCCAGCCAGCTCCCTGCGCACATCATTTCCTTGTCTGTCCCGGGGATTCATTTTGATTTACTAGGAATTACTGAACTGTTTCAGAAAATAGAGCAGTTAGTCGCAGCTAGAGGTAGTTGGTAGAGAATCTCCTGGGAAAAATTTATTTAAATACAAGAATTTAAAACCCAATCTATATGGTAAGCTGACTTTATGTTGACATGTCATTATTTAATTACATTAATTTCCTATTAGTCTAGTGATTAATTAGTTCCCCACGTACAAAGACTATTTTCATGTTGATAAGATAAAAAAATGAAGAAAGTGGTTTATATCCTAATTACAAAGTAATATGCATTCAGTGTATAAAATGTAAAACTAAAAAATTAAGGACAGTATAAAGAAGAAATTTAAAATCATCCTATATAGAGATAATTATTGCAAACTTGTTTCAGTCAAGAATATGTAATATTTTTTAGGAAACTAAGAGAATTTGAGACATACTATTTCATTATAATACTAAACCATAAATATTTTCATATCTAAATATTTTATGAAAGCATTTTTAATATCTATGTAGAATTTCATTATTTGGATAATCCATGAGATTTGGATAGTTGTATTTTCCAAATAAGAATGATAAATAGTGTTGTGATAAAGATGTGCTAAAACTCTTGCATCCAAGCTTTGTGCAAATCCACAATTTTTCTTGAGGAAAAATTCTCAGAGGGATTTGTGAATCAAAGGACTTTGGGCTTTAAATTGACCTCCACAAAGCCTGGAGGAATTGAACCTTCCCATGGCATTGTATGACAGCCCCAAACAGAGCTATTCTAAACTGTCTTTCCGGAAGCAGCTCTGAATTTTCTTTGACTGCTTTCTTCTAGGTATTTTTATCCCAAGAAGAAAACTAATCACTTGCTAGAGTTTCTTGAAATATGAGAAGATTAAAGTAGAAGTGGGGCCCATCTTAACCACCTCTTTAATTAACATTTGTTTTAGATCATGAATGGAAAACCAACTCTTAAGAAAGAAAATATAAAAGTCTGCTGGGGAATGTATATTTGCTTTGAAAGCCCTCGGGACCAAGAAAATCAAATGCTTAATAACAACTGCATAATGAGGCAACATGGGTGCAGAAAACCTTAATTAACAAAGGATTTTAAAGTTCTCTGGAAGCTTAGGGAGAGTTCAGAATGCATGGATTCCTTTACTGAGAAGGACTAATATCTGACTGCCTGGGGTGGCTTGTTTAAATCAGAGCTAAATTTAAAATATTCCTAATTACAGTCCCTTATTACAAATGGGATGCTTCATATTTATTAGAGTCCTATTATTCTATTGAGAAGATTAACCACAGTTAACCACATCCCTGTTTTTGAACATTTAGACTGTAGAAGTAGACTTTTAAACATACCTGGAGAGGTTGGGTAGTTGATCTTGCGCTATCTATGTGTGTATTGTCTTTAATTTGCAACAAAAGAGCCTTAGGAAGGCAGGCCCTGAACTGACCAATTAATTACTACTGGAGGCTCTGATCAGAAGCATTATGCTCTGTAAGTAGATCACATTTGGACAGTCATTTCCTAGAATTGCCTAATGAAGTATTTCTAATGGTCTTTCTAAGTTTAATAGATTTATAACTCCCAGCAATAAGACCAGATTTTGCTATAGTGGTTTACTTGGCAAATTTAATCTCCACTTATTCCTGCAGTAACATTAGCCATGTAAAAATGAAATGACTTCATTATACAAGTTGACATTAATGGGAAACCCAGTTGGAAATGTGCTACATGGGCTGGAGAGGTGGCTCAGTGGTAAAGCTCTTGCCTGACATGCATGAGGACCCAGGTTCAAACCCCAGCACCATGTATACAACTAAGGGTTGGGAAAACAAAACCAGATGAGAAACAAATGAAATCGATCCTTACCTTCTCTCTCTCTCAAAAAAAAAAAAAAAAAAAGGAAATATGCTACATTTTGTTATAGGTGTGATGAGGGTTTTTGTTTCTTTGTTTTTAGTGATCCTTAATCACTTAGAAAATCTATAAATTGGAGTAAAGTAGAGGGATGAATCTGTTACATGTCTTAGAAGAGAATCTATGCTGATTATAATATGGGGCCCATACGACTGTCAATGAGACATTGTCACATTGTTGTGCTGGGAAATATAGTTACTGTTTCCTGAAGGGAGGAGACTTCCTGGAAAGAAGGAAGTTCTAGGTCTTTCTTTTTATGTTACAGTACAGTGAATTCTTGAAAGTTTATATTTCTAAAGTGAAAGTCCACAAAGGAGCTTTTCTGATGGTTCTTTTCAAGCACAATAAAATCCCTAACACCAACAACACTAGTAAAGCAGCCATGAAAGATTTGGTTCCGCTGTTCCCTGAGGAAGCCAATAACTCAAGACTCAGAGTGACAGGAAAAAATACAGCTTTACTGGCAACAAACCCGCAGGCTGGAAGAAGGAGAGCTTCTCCCCTAATTCCATCTTGCCAGGGGTCGTAGGCACAAAAGCTTCAGTGGGGTCTGGAGAGTTTAATTTCAGCCATAGCCAGGTGGGCACCGGAATAGTCATCAATTCTTGCTGTAATCAATTCTCTTGACATAGTTTCGATGTTGTCCACAGGTCACCAGGCATTCCAGATGTCCTGGTTCCTGTAAACTGAAAGAAAGCTTACTGATTAGGTGGACATATGACTGGTGTTGAGTTATGATGTTTTCCTGATTCTTCTTTTCATTCAGGGTGACTTTATTGGTTAATTATTTGGGGAAGGAGGCACAAAGGAGTGAGGCAAAACAGAAACAGTAAGTTAAGACTCACTAGTGCTAGGAACATGTTAACCCATTCCTCTGCTTCAGTAATATGTGAAGCTAGCTCTGTAATTAAGAAATATAAAGTTTGAACTCATGATACTTTTATACACTGATAAACAACAATTTCCCTTATCATACTGTTCATAGATCCATTCTTCCCTTCAATTATTGACTTGTATCCTAAATTGAGTAAAATGAATGCAGCAGCCACGGGGGTGGTAAGGATAGGCTGCTGGCCTTCACGGAGCTCAGAACCCAGTGGGGCAGGTGGGGGATTCTAATACAGTGTGATGAATGCCCCAATGGACTTGTGCCCTAGGTCCCCTTCCCGGCTCCCTTAGTGCGCTTCATTTTATTTTAATTTGTAGCTGTTGTACTCTAGAACCTTGCCACTCAGCTTATGGGACACATACCAGTGGCAACAGCAGTTTGTTAGAAATGGAGCTTCTCTGGCTCCATTTAAATCTGTTGAATCATAATTTACATTTTAACAGGATCTCCAGGATCCAAGTTTGGTCACCTGATCAAAACTCATTATATATGGAAAGGGAAGCATTAGAAATATATGTTCTTAGAAGAATGAACGGAAAGCCCAGTCTTGATCAATGAGTAATAGAATGATTTGGTAATAACAGCTTCCTTTACTGCGTGTCTATTTCGTGTCAGGTGTGGCTGCTAAGTGGTTAAATATATGATCTTACTCTTTCCTTTCCAGCCTGCAAGATGGAAATCCTTGTCCCCAGTCTGGTGTGGTGGTGCATACCTGTAATCCCAGTGACTCAGGAGGAGGAGGCAAGAGAATTTCAAGTTTGAGGCTGGTTTGGGCAATTTAGCAAGACCCTTCTCAAAAAGGGTTGGGGATAGCTCAGTGGTAGAGGCCCTCTGATTCAATCCCCAGTACTAGAGCAGGGTGGGGAGTAAGAAATACTTATCCCCACTTTGCCTGTGAGAAAATAAAAACTCACAGAGGTTAAGAAACGTGTCCAGGGTTGGAATGGTGGCTCAGTGGTTACGGCACTTGCCTGGCATGTGCGAGGACTCAGGTTTGAACCCCAGCACCATGTACACGACGAAGTGTCAGAGCAAGAAAGGCCACCTGAAAAATTAAATAAAATTGATTCTTATCTCTCTGTAAGAGAGAGAGAGGGAGAGAGAGAAAGGTGTCCAGGCTACACAGTAAGTAGTAAGAGGTCAGAATTCGAACCCAGAACTGCTTGGTTGCAAAGTTTTGCTCTTCCCTCTTCAGTACCCACATAGGCTAATAAAAATATTGGAGGGTAATCCCTGTACAATTGGTTACACTTACCTAGCTTTCTTTTATCTTTCCATTTCAGGAAAGAAATTTAGCACATTAAACCTAAATAGCTGTAAGACTGGAGTTAATTATCTTCTGCTCTGATACAATTCTAATTGCTCTCAACTTCTAGCATGTTGCCTGGCAGCTGCAGGTTTCCAGAGGCAGTTTTGGTAACTTGTTGAATCCTAGTGGTCTCCTAATGTGTGGTGCTAAATATTTGGTGAATTACTTCTCTGAAAATCTTCAGATACACTTCACCTTAGGGGTCATTTGTGCAGGCCACAGGTTAGATCCCTGGCCTGGGCTTGTTTCTTTGCTATGAAATGTATTTTACTCAGAGAATGCTTTTATTGAATCGATTTTTAGAAGGTTTTTAAAAGATACCTTTATTCATGGATTTATTTTCATTTTCAAGTTCTTTACTATTCACATTTCTCCCTATTTAATGGAAAGGGAAAATGTAACATTTTATGATCATTGTAACAAATGTGAACATTATGAGGCTATTTGAAGGGAAAGTTAACCTGTCCCCTAGCCCCTTCATTCTATCCCGCAATGGCCAGCAGTGTCCAAAGTTCCACGCTTTCTCCTGCTTCATGCAGGGATACTTGTACATACAAGGTTTTTTAGTTTTACCAAAAAAATATCCTGCAGTTCACTCTTCAGATGTCAGGGACCACCCTCCGTCTACTTTCAATTGTGATATTTGTTTTTTTCACTACAAGGATTCTCAATTTGAACAAGGAAGTGAGAAAACTATTTTTGGTTTAGGCATCTCAGAACCAGAGTTTCAGGAGAGAGGCCTTTACCAATGGTGATGTCAAAGGTTACCTAGAACCTATGACAATATGTGTGGTAAAAGAATGGCTGATATTAACATCATTCCTCCCACTCTCCAAAGTTAAGGTGTTTGATGGTTTTGGCAGAGAAAATATCACTTATTCTGGCAAAATTATTGAGGGCCCAGTATGCCTTGAAAGAACATTGCATTTCTCTCCCCTTGCCTTTTTCTCTTTCCTTGCACAACTTCAAAGACTCCCACCATTTGTGAAAAAAGCATTTTCTTCCCTAGTAAACAGCATGAATGCATTTCAACTTGGGTTCTCTAACCTGGCTTATGTAGAGCTGGTATCAAATCCCTCATCATGAAGGTATTTATTTTATATTTTGACATCAATAATAGCCTCAACTGCAGTTATAATAATATATTTTATTCTTTATAGTTATGGATTACATGTTAATTTTAGCCACAAAATTACATATGTATTAAGCATATGTAATATGCACGTTGTGAAGAAATAATGTACTATATAAAAGGGGATTTAAAAAATATAAAGTACTAGTAACATTTGTTGCAAATTTATCCCTATTATTATCCTTTTCCTGTCCATGGTAAATTTAAGAAAAGGTACTATGATGTGCTGTGCGTGGCCTTATTTCTTCCAGTTGTCATCATTGCTATGTCTACTTTCTGATTGCTTTTCTGGATTTCTTCAGGCCAGAGTTTCCCATTGTGCCCATAGCATTTGATGGCATTTATTAAAAATGGTTGTTGTTTCACATGATAGCATTTTATTGGTAATAAAAGCATTGAGATCCAGTGAAAAGAGCCCTGGAGTGAGAGTCAAGAAAGCTGGTGGTGACCCACAGACCCATGGACCCTTTGGGCAGGTCAGGAACCTGTCTAGACCTCCTCTACCACAGCTTACTCCTGAACCCTGAGCCACACCAGCTTCCACCCCAATAGGTCAAATGCCTTTGCAGGGACCTTTACACATGCTGCTCCTTCAGCCCTGGGTGCTGTTTCTTGTCTCCCACCAAACTCCTATTATCTTTAAATGACCAACTTCAAATCTCATTTCCCATAGGAGATGGTAGTATTTAAGGAACGGTCTTAAGAAAACTTAAATACTCCCATTTGCTTCTTTCTCTTTGAGCAATCTCATAATTTTGCAAAGGGTTAGAAAAATAATTTCAGTATTTCAGGAGTATTTGGTGGCAGGGTGGGGGGACTGTCTAAAACTCCATCCCTTTAAGCACCTTTAACACAGGAACAGCATCTTAATTGTCTCCTCAAGACCTAAGACTTCCCCTGATGCCTTGTAAGTGTTCTTTCCCTGTTGGCTCACTGAAGGCCTTGGAGCTCAGTTTCCTATGTGCAATAAGGGGATTGGGCTGAATGCTGTTATAATAATGCTATGGAATTCTGTGTTTGGACAGAGACCTTGAACAAGGGGACCCAGGTGTGCATAGACAGAGCCAGGTGAGACTGTGTGTTTCAGTGACATGAGAAGTTTGTTGAGTTGGTGTTTCACATTGGTGAGTCCAAGAGGCTCATGGCCCCGTGGCCCCTTTAGAGCTCTAATGGCTGTATTGTTGGTCCTGATGTCTTGATATACCACTTTCAAGAATCAATAGGATTCCCCCTGTTTGTGTAAAAGTTCACCCATGTTGAGGTTATTATTAGCTTAGTCAACTTTCAGACTGTTTCTGAATGTATTGTAGGTTCCCTTGAGTCTCTGAGTTTGGGATATTTCATTTAGCATAATTTTTTCCATGTCCATCCATTTGGCTGCAAAAGCCATGATATTGTTCTCTCTAATAGCAGAGTAGAATTCCATTGTATATATGTACCACAGTTTTTGAATCCACTCGTCCAGTGAGGGGCATCTGGGTTGGTTCCATAGTCTAGCTATAGTAAATTGAGCTGCTAAAAACATTAATGAAGCTATATCTCTGTAATATGCCAATTCTAGTTCTTTTGGGAAAATACCCAGGAGTGAAATAGCTGGGTCATAAGGTGGTTCCAGCCCTAGTTTTTTGAGGAGTCTCCACGCTGCTTTCCAGAGTGGCTATGCAAGCTTGCAGTCCCATCAGCAGTGTAACAGTGTTCCTCTCTTCCCACAGCCCCTCCAGCATCTGTATTTGTTTATATCCTTCATTTTTGCCATTCTGACAGGAGTGAGGTGGAATTTCAGTGAAGTTTTGATTTGCGTTTCTCTGATTGCTAGTCCTGTAGAGTATGTTCTCATATATTTATGGGCTTTTTGGACTTCCTCTGCTGAGGAATTTCTACTTAGCTCCCTAGCCCATTTATTGATTGGAGTATTTTGTGGTACCTATGATGCTGGGGGAAGAAGGGAGGGAGACAGAGAGGGGGGTGTGGGATTAGGGGGTATATCAAAGCAATTGGGGGGAGTTATCAACCCAGTAGGGAACTTTTGACTTCCATGAGAAGCCCAACTAACACGGGGGTAAAGTAGGGGAAACATGGGATCAAGAGGAGCCCAAAGGGGGAAATCATGAACTGGCATCAGCCTTGGCTTGCTCTGTCATTATGCATGTGATCATGACTATGTGGCAATGATTCCCTCCTATATGTATGACTATGTTGAATGAATTAAAGAAAAGTAATGGGGAGGGGCAATAGTCTTAGAGAAGAGCAAAGGAAGGGGAGGTGAAAATAAGTTTGTCAAGGACAACATCCAAAAGAGCGGCGCTGTTACAGTGTTTGCATATAAACTATGCACATCCTCCTATATACTTTAAATTATCTCTATATTTTTTGTAATTCCTCATACAATATAAATGCTATAAAAAAGAATCAATAGCATAATCACTGGGAGTTTGTTATAATAAATTTATAAAATGCTATATTATTCTCTCCCCCATCTCTTATCAGTTTTGAATAATTCTTTCTCATATGTGATTATTGTAAACAGACTTGCTAAATTTGATTAAGTGAAAAAAATTACAATTTTAAGAAATCAAAAACTGGATGGAGACATTTTCACTGTTTTTTTAATGTGAAAAACAAAAATAAATTATTCAACCTCTTGACCCTGGAGAAGATTCCTGGGCTCCAGGTATTATACCACATGCTAGACACACAGAGGTCAACAACACAGTCCCTCCTTATACAAGCTCACTCTCTGGTGGGGAAAGAGAGGATCAGATAATTGGATTCCTTTATGGTAAGTGTTATGACATGGGAAGTGCCAAGAAGGAGGATACCTAACCCAGATTTGGGGAGACAGGGACAACTTCCCAGAAGCCCATTTAACTTCAGATCTGAAGGAAAGAAGGAGTGAGCCACAGGCAGGGTCAGAAAGGGCTAACGGAGGACAGTAGGCAAGGCAGAGAGAGAGAGATGGCATGCATAAAGCCTAGAAGTCAGAGAATGGAGCCCTGGGGGAACCCAGGATGTATATTCTAACTGGAGCATTAAGTTCAAAGAGTAAGCAAGATCCAGATCCAGGGGGATCCTTGAGCCTGTGACAAAGTGCTTTTCCTTTGCTGTGAAGGCTCTGAGCATCAAACTTTGATCACATTTGTGCTTTTGAAGGATCACTCTGGCTGCTCTGTATGGAGGATGGATGGAATCATTCCTAAACAATTTTGGAAACAGATGTGTGTCTACTTGTCTTTTTTCTCCCCTCTGATATACTTCGTGAGTGTGATTTAATAACTCTGTCAGCCCCATTTTCCAGGGCTTAAAAGAAGAGTATGACTTGAAGAATCCTACTATATCCTTCCCATTTCTCATGTTATAATTACATCATAAAGTATTTTAAATAAACAGAAATAGAAAAAAATATGGCATACTCCTAAACAGATACAGTTTTCCACAAAAGCTATGGGTCTTTCATTTCTTATTAAAGAAATAAAATGTTACAGGCACTCACATTCTCTTCCCTTGTTTTCCTCTCCTGAGTTGACCACTACTCTGTAGTTAGAAACCACTGATACTTTATGTGTTGACTTTTACTACACACATACACAGACACATACACACACAGACACACACACAGACACACAGACACACACACACACAAATCCATAAACAACATCGAGGCATAATTTATAGTTGTTTTCCTTTTTAGTTAGCATGACTGTTTCAGAGATAGGTCTGTACTGATAGTGGAGAGAATCTACTCTGTATATTTTGATAAGGTGAACATTATTTATATCATATAGAAACTTAGTGCCTTTCTGGGAAAAAAGAAATAGATTCTTTCTCTATCTGGTATGCTGTTTCCCCTTCCAGGATAGGGAAATTTATTCTTCTACTTGCAGCTCTGGCCCCCTGCAAACCAGCCCCACCTACCTACACACAGTTTGGTGTTCATCTCTTGCTTTGGGAAATCCATGCCTTGCCACCTGATTGTGTGATGCATTCCATACCAGCAGCATAGTCTTTGTTTCTATGATGAGAGAAATATGTTTAGTGTGTTTTTGGCAATTTTCAAGATAGATGGCTTTAGTTCGAGATGTGGAATTTAACCCCCACCAGACGTATTTTTGATTTAATTTTATCTTACTGCTTTTGAGAGTGAGAGCCCAGGATTAGCAGCTGCTGGGCATAGGTCTGAGGTCTAACAGAAGCCTTTGCTTAGGGGGCACCTGCTGCTTTCAGAACTGCCTGGGAGCAGGGAAATCCATATACAAAAGGCTTATGTTGGATTTCTATGCATAGCTGAGAAAGCTTAAATGACAAGGGAAGAAAACCATAGTGAGAGAGGAGGATGGACTAGGAAAAGTAAAAGGGAATACAGTTGACAAAAGGCTGTGCTAAGGCAAAAAGATACATGTGAGTTTGAAACAATAGAGAAAAGCTGGAAAATTAGCCTGAAATGGTTCAAGGGGAGAAGGCCTGGCAGCAACATCCAAAATTTTCAATGCCAAGGTGGGAACCATAATCATCTGAAATCCCCACCAGACATCATCACATCTCCCCCTTCTAGTCTGTGCAAGCTACCAATCTTTCCAGAATATGTAGGAATAATTCTGAACCCCTTCCTTGGAATGGTTATAACTCCATACCTGCCCATCTCACATACCTGGCACCAGATGAATGGGTATAGGCAGCCTTGAAATTTGTACTTCATGGCAGCCACTCTAATTTTGTGTGTGCACCAAGGTGCCATGGTGTTCTCTTGGGTAGGCAAAGGGTATTGTGTGGCTCAATTAGCGCTACTCAATGGGTGTGTCATAAATACTTTGGAGGTGTGACATCAGTCTGAATCTCTCTGTAAGAAATCATGTTTGCAATGTATCATGCCATCTACTAGGCTGAACATTACTCTGAGCTAGGTGGTATGCTCTTATTATCCCACTCTTGCTGTTGCTACGGCAGCTACCATACTGTTAGGGCTAAATGCAGGGAAATTCTGTTTTGCCTGATGCTCACCCTCTTCCATCTCCTCTGGATTCAACACAACCAGAAATCAGTGGGCAAAGGAACCTAGGAAAAAAGTTTCTTGCAGACTTCTAACCTCAGGGGCAACATAGAGCAAAAGATGATGGGCCAGGCAGAGTCTGGTCTCCTAACTCCAGGGGAGCCAGTCTGCATATTGGCAGACCTGTAGACCCACCTGACTTCAAAATCTCTGCCCACTCAATCATCTGTTTGCTTTCCTCTAGTTTTATTATCGGATAGTCAGCCATGGAAGTTAAAAGGTACAAATAAGAGGCTATGAGCAAACCCAAGTTATAAGAAGGCAGAAGCCATGATATTTTAGTAGAATCAATAGGCAGAGAAAAGACTTTAGCATCAAGGGTGAGAAAAATTTTTTTGAAAATTCTTTCAAGATAGTTGAGATAGTTGCTTTAATAGCAGGCACAAAAATGAAGATCTGTAGACTCTTGCTTCTAAGAGTCAGCAACCAAAAAGTACCATGTGGCACTGTTGGGAGGATACAAAATTGCTGGTAAGGAAACAATGAACGCAAAGGCAGCATCTCTTGTTTATGATGCGTGGCGCAGCAGGCAGCTTGAGTCCCATGTTTATGTTCATCCTCCCTTGCCCCCTACTTCCCATGAAGGTGATGGGAGGTGGGCCAAGTGGATTCTGTGAGGGCAGGGATCTATTTCAAAGCTGAACAATACTGAGTTTATGAAATTCCCAACTTAATAAGGGGAACTGCCCATCCTCCCCACCAGAGACAGTAACATTATCTTTATTACCCTGAAAAGTAAACACATCCATGGGCAGAGGATGTTCTCTGTCTTTACTATGATGACCATGGAACAAATGTGCCCTTTGATCTACCCCTAGCTTCCTTGGCTATTTGCTGTACAGATATTTCAGAAAAGATGGTCTGGAGTAAGACTTGTAGGGACATCATGGATAACTCTGCAATTGCCTTGGATGTCTTTCCAGTTTCCACAAAGCCAAGTCCTACTTTATCTCCTTTTGGATTAATGTGAATTTTACATTTTCTTTCTTGCCATTATACTCTTAAAAGCACCACTTCTCCCATTACTCACACTAGCCTTGGTGGGTTTCTATTTCTCACTTCTAGAAGACCAAAACTAATACAAAGCTGGAGGATTAGGTTGTATTCAGAACTTTGAATGTTAGGTAAAAGTTTTAATCAAATACAAAACTTGGACGCTTGGTTGCCACATGATCAGCTTCAACTGTGTTTCTGTTCATGTGGGATGGGACTGACCAAAACACAGGGGATTATTTCTGTTTGTTGCCTCCATGCATTGTTAACATAGCACGGAATTTGAACTAGAGTTAGGAATCATCTGTTTGCTTTACTATAGTTTTTATTATCAGGTTTTCTTGTTCCAGGTCTTCTTTTAAAAGTCTGGATCTATTTAGTTAAATTAAACTTTGATACTTATAAGAGATAAAGCTTGGCTCACAGATCTACACATAAGGAATAAATATGAACCCAATTAGAATCTGCTAAAATCTGCTGTGCTTTGGTGAGGAAGGGGCAGTGGATGTGGCTCAGCGGTACAGCAGTTGCGTTGTATGTTCAAGGCTCTGGCACTGGAAAAAAAATACATATATGTATAAGTAAATTTTTTTTATATAAATTGGTTCAGGGGTTTTGCTGCTCTTTAAAGGATGGGCAAGTTAAATCACTGACCACAGTTATTCATCACAAGATTTCTTTTAAAACTACCTGGATTAGTTTTAGCAGTGGTAATTAAGTGCTTCTGTGGATGAACACAGCATATTTTTTAGGACCTGAAGTGATGAAGATGTAACAAGAAGACCTGAAAGAATTGGATTGATGGTGAAGGAGTGAGGTAGAAACTGCCACCTCCTGCAGTGCTTTAAGGGATTACAGTGTGCCTGTCTTAGGGCTTTTCTCTTACCAGGCCTCCACCACTGGAAGCTCTTCCCACTCTTTGCCTTACTCCTAGTAGTGCTATCCTGAATCCCTTTGGACTCTGTATGGCTATCTTCTGCAAAGACCCATTTCCACCACACTTGCCTTTAATACTAGCAACTTGAGATGCTGAGATATAAGTTTGAGACCAGACTAGGTAACTTAGCAAAACCCTGTCTCAAAATAAAAAAGACTAGGGATGTAACTCAGTGACAGAACACCCCAGGGTTCAATCCCTAGTAGTGCCCCACAAAAGGTACATTTGCAACCTGCCATCTAAATCAGCTCTTGTCCTCTGTCCTCACCCACACCACTTACTCTTTTCATTCTGAGCATGAAGCACAATGTATGTGTGTGTGTGTGTGTTTGTGTGTGTGTGTGTAATTTCCATTAAGAATGGCTTATGCCTATTTTGTTTATCACAGCAAACCCAGCCTGCTGCAGCAGTTTCTTAAGAAATTTCATTGAACAAATTATAAATAGGTTTTTGACTCTTTTATTGTAAAGAGGCTAAAATATTAGCTTAGTGAATTTGCATTTATATGGTTAGTGATTGTATCATTGAGTTGTATACAAAGAGGAGCTACATTGTCAGTATCTTCTTTCTGCCATTTTTTCCTGTCATAAAAGCAACCTGTTCTGAATGCTTCCAACTCCATAAAGAGTACAAAGAGAAAAAAGAAAAACTAATATCACAGTAGTCTTGCTATTAAAACTTTGTAGAGCTATATTTCAAACAAGGTAGAGAGGAGAGGTCATGTAGGTTGTTGGATCAGTTTGAGAAGGTCCACAGGAGAGTTGATATGCAGCATGAAGTGAGGCAGGAGCCATGAGAGTACAGAGAAAGGGGCTGGCATTGGAGACATCAGAATCAATGGGACATGGCTACTGATGGAGATAGGGAGCAAGGCCTTGCCCATGACAATGCTGAAGTGTGGAGGTGAGTGATTGTTAAAGAGACGTAACTCTTAACAGAAATAGTAAAATAGAAATAAAAATAGTAAAAAGGCTAAATTTCCTAGGTGACTCACATGTTGTCAAGGTTAAAGGGTAGGTGTCATTTTTCCACTACGAATTGACTGGTCACTATCTCTATGTCCCAGAATCCTCTTCCAAAGTGGGTACCTCAGTCTGGATGTGTGGATCTGCTCCATTATTGGTACCCTAGTGAGCCTATGCCTGGACAGAAGAGCTTAGAGTAAAAGCCTGAGGATGTGCGGGTTCCTGAGTTCTGACTGGGGGAGAGGTGGAGATAAAGAGTTAATTTGTGTAGGAATCAAGCCCACAGGGCAGAGACAGGGCCCACGAGGTGAACAGGTCTGAAATGCAGCAGGAACACGGTCTCGAACAAGCAGAACAGAATTGTCCTGGGACTACTGCTCATGGAACTTTCTCAGTGGACCTTTAATATTATTGATAGGTTGGTGTAATTTCAAAATTGGAGGCTAACAGCAAATATTTTTCAAGTTCCTTATACGTTGTATTAAAGGTACAAGTAAACTTAAAATAATGGACTTTACTGTGCTCCCTGAGACCTGGCATGATGGTGCACACCTGTAATCCCAGCAACTTGGGAGGCTGAGGCAGGAGGATTACAAGTTCAAGTCAGCCTCAGTAACTTAGAGAGGACTTAACCAACTTAATGAGATTCTGTCTCAAAATTAAAAAGAAATAAATATAAGTGAAAAGGGCTTCAGATGTGACTTAGTTGTTAAGTGGCCCTGCATTCAATCGCCAGTACCAAAAAAATAACATAAAAACCAAAAACTGCTCTTTGTGTACTACTTCCCCATCAGTTTTGCACAGAGACATGTTCTCTTTCTATGGCTTGCTGCCCCACTTGTTTTTTTTTTTTTTGTTGTTTGTTTTGTTTTTAATAGAAGTATCTTATAACTGAAAGGACCTGGTGGATGGGAGGCTGCCATGGAGACTTTGGGAGACCTTGTTAGCTCAGGGTCTTTTGTAGCAGAACTTTCCTAGCCCTAATATTCTTTTCTCTGAATTAATGCGAACCTCTGATTGGGAGCCCTTACAAAGCACTCCTGACCAGTTCTGTTTTCACCCCTTTCTTAGCTACAGAAAATTTTGATAGGCCCTGCATTTTCAAAAGAGTATACCTTATGAAATGCATTTCTCATTTGGTTCATTCTTGCTTCTCAAAACTTAGTTAGAACTTGTCTTGCACCCTGACACTCAGCCCTCCGAAGTCAGCCCTTGGAACTCAGCATGGCCCCTCTCCCTTCCTCTGCCTGTGTCCCTGCTCCTAAATTCAGTAGCTTCCTCACTTCCACAAATTCCTACCTGAACTAAATGCTTTATCTTGTATGCAGTCCTACAATAAATCCAGTGGAAATCAGCATTGTCCTGGGTCTGTAGTTTTATTAAAGATTTCGATATCGCTTCCCCCTGCATTGCTTCTTGTTGTACCAGCACCCCCTGTGCCTTCCAGATGTCCATTGGCCCAGATCTTTGAGACTTTGAGGCCCTAGGTTCTTTTCTGCCCACACACATACTGAACATATCAATGTGCACCCACACACCCCCCACATTAAATATAATTTTTGCTGCAAGCAATGAAAAGCATGTTTATCGTTTGCTTTTTGGAATCATTTGACTATAAGTAACTAATTCAATTTCTAATTGGCTCAGACTTCTTAGGAGTTGTACAATTGAGAAAATTTAAGCTACAGTTGTTATCATATGTAATGAAATATTTTCAAATAAAAAATTTAGCATAAAAGTAAACATCATATATTTGTAGATATTTACTTAAATGTTTACAAATTTTTTATTTTTCTCTTTATGTTCTAGAGATAATAATCTCTGTGTACACCCTGGGAAAAAAGTGAGTGGTAGACATTGTAGTTATGCTTTCAGGGTCTAAGTGAGTTGAGCAGGAGGCCTGTCCATAGGCAAGAAGCCCTAGGAAAAGCATCTCATCTCCATGGGGGCTGCATTCCTTACCCGGAGCAGCCCCATCACCATTTTCTCCCCATGCCTTTTGGAATTACAATGAACACAACTTTCTTTGTCTCATTACGTGTGTGTGTGTGTGTGTGTGTGTGTGTGTGTGTGTGTGTGTATTTGCAGTGCTGGGTACCAAACCCAAGCAGAAACAAGTGCTATACTGCTGAACTACATCCCCATCCTTCTTTCTCTACTCACATATTTTGGGTACCAGGGATTGAAACATCCTCAGACCTTTTTTAGTTTATTTGTTTTAGTTTGAGACACAGTCTCACCAAGCTGCTGAGAGCCTCACTAAATTGCTGAGGCTGGTTTTAAATTGCAATCTTCCTGACTCAGGCTCCCAAGCCAGTGGGATTACAGGTGTTCACCACCGTGCCTAGCTCATTACACATATTTTTACAGAGCACAACTAAGTTTGAAAATAGCCATCTGGTGCATTCTTATACAGAGATACTTCATCAGGAGCCTCAAGCAACCTTTAGAGAATGCTTCTCCTGGAAGTGATATGCTTTGAAGTGCAGAGGGGGAGACAAAGGCATCCTGGCAGGGGATCCAGCATGGACACCCATGTGGAGGCAGGGCTGGGACACCACTGGGCTAGGTCTAAAAGGCCTTGAAAGCCATACTGAACATTTGAGACCTGAACCTCACAGGCCATGGAGAAAACCTGACATCCCAGGAATGGGCACAAATAGACTCAAAGAGTATCTTAAGGAGAATGCATTGATTTTTACCCCTCTTCTTTCCCGTCTTTTCAGACACAAAGGTTCCTTTTAACATCGTGATTTTTCTCAACATCATGACTTTTCTTAATGGCTAGATAAACCCAGGTATCCAGTAGGCCCTGGGGGAGATTTGATGTAAGCAGAAACGATGGAACAAACATCCAAACATTATTTTGAGTTCAGAGTGACCACTGGGGCTCCATGTGTTTCATGTTTGGACTATTCAGTGTTTTTCCCATCCGCTAATGTTAGGTGTCTTCAGCCAAATGATAAGGTTGAACAGGGTGGAAATTACAGGGTGGGGACCGCAGTGTGTTTTAGTATCAGCCACCACTTCCATGCATGTTGCAAAGGTTCTTCTTTTTTATTTTTCCTTTTTCTTGCATTTTATTTACTCTTCTTTTTTTCTATTTGTTTCATTTCATATCCTTCTTTGTCTGCTTGACTAATCTCTTCCTCCTCATCATCTTACTCTTCTTCTTCCCCTTCCTCCTCTTCCTCTTCCTCTTCTTTTTCTTGTATTTGCTTAAAAAAAAGAATCAGTGGCCAGTGTTTAGAAATCAGGTTTTCCATAAAACATTGAATTTTCAGCCTCGCATGAAAGTTAATGGCAGTGGTCTATGAGAACTGCTTCCTGTAGACAGACACTCCCACCCTTCTGTCCCTTATTTCAAGACCCTGAGGAGACACCAATTGTCATTTGCTGGAGGATGTTGCTTTCCGACGCCCTGCGTATTCTCATTTTTGTGAGATGCTCTGCCCAGTAAGCACTGTAGTTTGTGACTATCTTTGAGCTGGAGTGTTCAGTAGATTTACATTTGTTATAATTGCTGATATATTTTAATTCACATCTGCAGGAGTTTTTCAAGCTGTTTGTGCTACAATCCCCACATTTCCTTTT
Source organism: Aplodontia rufa (assembly GCA_004027875.1). Lineage (NCBI taxonomy): Eukaryota > Metazoa > Chordata > Mammalia > Rodentia > Aplodontiidae > Aplodontia > Aplodontia rufa. The sequence continues at coordinate 72,621 of PVKS010003031.1, forward strand.
CTCTTGATTTCTTATGGTTTGCTTGGGTTGGTTGTCTTGCTCCAGTTTTTTCTTCGTGAACACTCTGAACCCACTGTGTGTTACCTTCTTTTAATGGCTAATCCGGTAATGACAGCTTACATCTTTAACCTTCTAAATTCTAAAGTGACCTTTACCTTCCTCTTTACCTTCTTTATCTTTACCTTCCTTTGAACAACACTGTCTCCATTTATACCTCCAATTCCTGTGCTAGTTTTTGTGTACTTTAAGTTTATGCTTTTTTTTTTAAATTTTAAAAAAATCCCTTAAGGGATTGTTTCTCTTATTCTTGTACAGAGTCAATTCCTACATTCATTTACCTATTTTCCACTTTGTCTTCTTGTTTTTTTCTAAAATCTCAGAATTGCTTATCTTTCTATATCCTACAAATTACTCCTTCAACTTTTCTTATATGTCTTATATCAGTGGTCAATTTTCTTTGGCCCTAAACACATTTGTTAGAATATCTTTTAATGAGGATTTGCTGATGGCAAATATATTGTGGTTTTATTTGTACATGCCTCATTTGAGTGTTCTTTTTCCTTTTTCTTTGCTTCTACTACCTTGGAAGTTACAGATTCTCTTTCTTCTTCCCCCACCTCCTCCCTCATTTACCCCCAAATTATAATATACGTGCTTAACTTTTTTAAAAGCATTATTCAAAATTGTTACTCTCCTATAAAACAGTTTACCTTGGAATATTGTATGCTAATTGCCCTTCCATATATTGCTGTCAATATTTTAGTTTCAAGTTGTTTATAACTCCTCTCCCTGTTAATCTGAAAAAGATTTTTCAGTAGCAGTGTTTATAAATTTATTAACATGTTTATTATCTTCTTTCTTTGTCATTGTTTATCATATTTTTACTCAGTTTAATTTATACTGAATATATTATTATTGATTAGCATTTCTTTCAAGAAGAGACTGCAAATTGGATATTCTCCTCTTTCTTGTATGAGTTTATTTTCATTTCACCACTATTTTTGAACAGTTTTTAGTTGGATATAGAATATTAGTTTGACAGTTACATTCTTATGCCAATTTGACTATTTTATTCTGTTATTTTCTGGTCTCTATTTTTGATGACAAGTATGCTGCCAATGTGATTAATATTATTAGGTTGGTAATTTATCATTTTCTTTCTGGTTTATTTATGATTTTCTATTTGGCTTTGATGTTCTACAGCTTCTTAAATATGTTTGTGTCTGTGTGTGTGTTTCTTTTTCTTTTTTTTTAAGAGAGAGGGAGAGGATGAGAGAGAGAGAATCAATTTATTTATTTTTGTTTCTCTGACACTTTGTTGTGTACTTTGGTGTTGGGGTTTGAACCTGGGTCCTTGTACATGGCGGGCAAGCGCTTCAACTGCTGAGCCATTGCTCCAGGTCTTATGTGTTTCTTTTAAATCCTGCCTGGAACTTATAATTTTTTAACTCAAGAACACATGTGTTGCTTTAATTCTGCTAAATTACTAGCATTATCATTTCAGTGTTGCCAGTTTCACAATTTCTTTCTCTTTCCTTCTGGAACTCATTTGTTATTTAACAAATCTTCCATATTTTTATTGGTGCACTATAATGGTCAGATTCATTGTTGCATTTTTGTACCTGCACAGATAAACAATAAAATTTGGCCAATGTCATTGCCAGGTATCTCCCCTTCCCTTCCGTTCTTTCCGATCCCTGGTTATTTTCCTCTACTCTTAACTTCTCTTAAATTTGTATGAGATCCTTCCACACACCTTTGTTTTCCTGTTTTGCTCTCTAGATTCTACAAATGAGAGAAAACATACAACCCTTGACTTTTTCTTATTTCACTTAACATAGTGTTCTCAAGTTCTATCCATTTTCCCGCAAATGATTGAATTAAAAAACTCCATTGTGGCTGAATAAAACTCCATTGTATATATATAACACATTTTCTTTATTCATCTATGTTTTTTTGAGACAGAAAGGGAGAAGGGGGATAGAGAGAGAGAGAGAAAGAGAGAATGAATTTTATTCATTTCTTTATCTGTCTTTTTTGTTTGTTTCTCCAACTCTTAGTTGTGTACTTGGTGTTCAGGTTCAAACAAGGGTCCTTGTGCATGCCAGGCAAGTGCCTCAACCACTGAGCCACCACTCCAGCTCCCATATTCATCTATTGACAGATTCCTAGGCTAGTTTCATGGTTTGGCGATTGTTAATTTTACTGTTATAACATGTGTATGCATGTATTGTGTAGTATGCTGAATTTAATTCTTTAGGATAAATACTAAGGGGTATATAGCTAGGTCATATGGTGGTTCCATTCCTAGAATTTTGAGGAATCTCCATATTGATTTCCATAGTGGTTGTACTAATTTAAAATCCCACTGATAGTATGAAAGTGCTGGAAATCATTTAAATATTTACTTTCTTGATTTAGTTTCCATGTCTTTTAACCTCTTTTTGACATTTTTATCACTTATTCTCTCTCTGCTGCATTCAGAATACTTTTGCAAATCCATCTTTTATAATAATAAATCTTTTTTTCAGCTGTATCTAGGATTCAATTTACTGCACTTTTTTTTCCATTTTAAGTAATTTAGTTTTTTCCCTTTCAAATCTGTCTTTTCTTTTTTTTCATAGATGATGGTTCATTATTTTTCCTTTGTCTATTTAAAAATAGTTTAAAACATAATTTTTAGACCCTATCAGATTGTTCTGTTGCCATCAGTTCTTCGGTGTGCCAATTCTGCTTGTTGTATACATGGCTTTTCCTTCTGACTGCTTTGGTTCTTTGGTTTGATCAGCAAGAGTTGTTACTCTGAGGGAGGCTTGTGAGTCCTCAGTTATGAAAATATTTCTATGAAGCAATTTGAGTTTGGTTCTGCAGAGGTTTCTCTGATCTGGGAACATTTTAATGTTTTTTTTTTTTTTTTTTGGTTCAGGATTTATTGGTTCAGATTTATTGCAGAATCTAAGCAATATGAATTTGGCATCGTACTTGCCCATGTTATTTAACTAATGCTTCATAACAAAATATCCTCCTACCAACTTAATGGCTTCAATACAATATTATTATATTATGGCTATAAAAGACTGTGTCTTCATCAAAATGAGCAAACAGAGTAAAAGTGTTCAAGCAAGACAGAAATCACAGTCCTTTATAACCTGATTGTAGAGGTGTTCCCCATTCCATTTGGTGTATTCCATTTATTAAAAGCAAGTCCCTAGATTCAGTGCTCACTCAAGCAGAGAAGATTATATAGGGGCATGGACACCAGCAGGCAGAGGTCATTGAGAGCCAATTAGAAATCTCCTACACAGTAACCCAATACATTTGTCTTTTGATAGATTTTTAAAGGTGGATTTGCATATTTTAACATTTCATTTCTAGTACCAGGTTTATTTCCAAAAACGTAACTCCAGATTTCGAAGTTCATCTTAATGGGGTTATTTGCTGCTTCCTGAGAGGGAGAGGTTGTAGATCCTCAAAGAGACTTTGTCAGATTTTGTCATGAATATCTCTTCCCTTCCTGACTTCCTTTTTCTCCACCCTCCGTAACTTCCCAGAACAGGAAATAGCTATGTGTCTTGTAACAAGTGATACAGAGGTCCTAACCAGCAGGCACATGCCATCCCTGTCATCACAGTAACTGGTCAAGGGTATGATGACCTGGGTTGTGCCATTAAAAAATGTCATTGCCTTTCCTTGTTTGCTGGCATGGGTAATGTTTATCCAGCTAATTTTGTTGAGAGAGATGAGAAAAATCAGCTTGGACCATGACGTTTAGGCAAGCTATACTTGAATCAATTCTACTTCCTCAGAGTTCAGGAGCTTCTGGTAGACTTGAAGTAATGAGGTATATTTTTTATTTCCTCGTTAGTCAAAATATATATATATACCCTCTTATATTTACCAGGATGGTTGAAGGAAATGTAAATTACTTTATCTCTTTCTCATACAATTTGAGGTAGCTTCATAAAACTAAACACATCCAAAACCTAGACTATGACAAAAACGAAATAATGGGTATTCCCAGCGTATATGTATCTTCCTTCAGTCTGCTGTAACAAACTATAATAAACCAGGTGGCTTATAAACAACAGAAATTTATTTCTTGCAGTTCTGTCAGCTGGAAGTCCAAGATCTGGATGCCAGGTGGTTGATTTCTGGTGTGGACCCTCTTGAGGGAATGAGAGCTCTCCAGGATCCCTTTTACAAGAAAGCTAATTGTATTTATAAAGGTGAAGATCTTTTGACTTTATTGCTCCCCAGAGGCCCCATCTCCTAATAGCACTATATTGGGGGTAGAATTTCAGTGTATAGATTTTGAATGGCATAATCACTCAGTCTATGGCATTCTGGCTCTGCTATTAGATTAGGTGCCCTTTTGAAAGCTTAGATTGTCCTGATGATATCCTTAAGGAATTCCAAGGTACCTTCTCTTTATGAGCAAAATTGCGTGGGGTATGGAGATAGGGAGGGTACATGCCCTCTGATTAGGCTGGGGAAAGTCTTGATGGGGTCCATCATCAACTTTCAGTGTTTGTGCTAGCCTTAGGTGGAGAGGCGCTGGATTTTCCCCACACTCTATCTCTCCTTCTTGTGTTGCTTCCCAAAGAGGGCCAGGCGGATTAGTTTAAGGACTTAGCCCACAAGGCAGCAGCTCCATCTCTGTTTGGGATTCTGGCGTGGAAAGCTGGACACCTTAGAAGTCAGGACTCTCCTATGAGCCTGGTGTCCTGGGAATGAGGCTTTCCAAACCTGGAGTGACTCCTCCCTTAGTGTCCCAGCATGACCCCACCCTCCCCTTTGCCTGGGTCAGATGCCTGGGCAGGTTGTTCTCACATTTCACAAGTTTACTCTGTTAGATGAGAAAAACGTGTACTTTATTCAGCTCAGTCCTGTGAATTGCATTCCCTGCAGAAATGAGAATCCAAGTGCAGAGGCCTTTCAGAGTTGAAATAAATCAGGGCTCCTTGGCTATACTGCCCTGATCTGTCAGCTTCTGTCATTTATAGAAGCTGCTCAGTGTTAGGGCAAATTAGAGAAGACCAAATGAGGACCAGTTCATTGTACAATCACTTAAAATGTCTGTAGAGTCTGGGACTAGGTATCTGTGGTTTAAAATAAAAATGTTTGGAAATGGTTTGTATTTCATTCAGTTATATAAAGGTCTGCATTTGACATGTGCTAAAGTGGCTTTTAGATACTTTTTATATGACAGTCATACTTGTCTTTGTGGAACTCTATATTTTTTAGTTTTCCCTTATGTTAGGCTTTTGAATTTTTTAAGTCCCTAAGATTGGTAGAAGAAATGCTTATAGTTATCAGTTTTTATAGAATCCTTCACTACCTACCACTTTTTTTTTCTAAAAGGAATATGCTTTTCCCCCCGCTTTCCATAGAATAAAGTGTAATATAAATGGAATAGAATAGAGGAAGAGCTGTTACCAAGCACCTGTTTGGCTCTCTTGCTGGGCAGATACCATTTTCCTAAGAATACTGAGTGTGTGTTTCTCTTTCCTCTTTTTTTTTTTTTTCTTGCAAATAGAGGGCTCTCTAATGGGGGTTTACTCATCATCACATATTGATGAATGTGAACTCTAAAGTCAGTGGATGGCTCCCTGGACTCTGCTTGGACCAAAAATAAACATAGTCCTCGCTGCAGGGGTTTGGCTCAGCCCCGCACCTGCCCAGGCAGTTGTTTTCCATGGCTTTGCTGGAGCAGACTCCTCCCCTGGCAAAAGTTCCTAAAGGCTTTGGAGATTTTTGAGGACTATTTTCCATCTCTTGTAGATTTTATTGCTTTAAAAAGAGTAGTGGCACCCTTACTTGTCATGCAAAAAAATAGTGTGGGGAAAAAGAAATAAAACTACCCAAAGAATAAAGCAAGAAAACCAAAACAATCCCCCTAAATAAGTGGAGAAAATCACACCCAACTTGCTTTTGTGAGGCAACAGTTTCCATGCAAGTTGGTTTAGAAACTATGAGACGCTTTTCTCTTTGATTTTTGATTCCTTCTATTTTTAACATTTTTTTTTTGGCAAGTCTACACATTGTGGTTACATAAGAAAATCAGAATTAAGATACTTGGTATTAAAAAATCATCCCTTGACTCAGGAGGAGTTTCTTTGGCTCTGCTGTGAGAGCTTGAATTCCTGACAAAATAACAGGCCCAAGTGTCCCATCAACACAAGCCTTTTGGGCAGTCTCCTCTGAGATCTCTGTAGCAGCCTCCTGACCAGCGCTCCACCCTGGGGAAAGGCTGGCAGCTGGAGGGGCCAGTGCCTTTGGCCTGACAGCAGATAGCTCCGCTATTCCTCCCTCCTGGGATGGGTCAAGGTGGGTCACCCTCTTCAATAATCAGTGATGATTATTGAACGCCTACATTGTGCCAGTGAACTGCTTCTCACCTACTGTCCTGTTCAGTCACCCCCACAGTACTGCAAAGGGTAGTTCACTAAGAGTGTGTTATGCAACAGGGGACAGGAATGGAGGAAGCCTATGGGATCTGCTTTAAGAAATTCTGTGTCCAGAAGGAGCAGTGCTTATGCATCTGAGTGCATTCAAGGCAGCATCAGGCAGTGATAAGAATTAAAACTAATGTTTACAATCACGTACTTACCTTATGCATGGTTATTTGGAGAGTGTCATTTCACTCTTGTAACAGCACTGTTAGATAATCATTATTATCGCCATTTTACAGAAGAGGAAAGTAAAGTTTAGTGATGTGATGTGATAAGCTCAAGAGCCTGGCTGCCTTGCAAATAGTAGACACGGGAGCTAAACCCAGGCAGTCTGATCTTCTGATCTCAGACTCTTTTGTACTTAGTCTGTAAGACTCAGGGACCCACAGACTCAGAACACAGGGAAGGCTGCCTGAGCTACCTTCTCCATGGGTGGTGGAGCTGGCACACCTGCTAGGGGAAGGGCCCCCTCTATCCCCAGTATAGTTCAGGTTAGTCCTCTATCTCCCCACGCACTTTTTTTTTTTTTTTGTCATTCCTACTGCTGGAAATTCAGCTCTTCAGATGACCACATTTCTACCCTACTCATTCTCCTGGGCAAAAGACTTTGGGTCTAGGAACCTCTGAATATACCAGAGCAGGGATATCAGACTCCCTGGCTCAGAGAGCTCTTAAACACTAGAGGCATGTAAGTCAATACATTTGAAGATGAAGTGCTGAGACCCAAGACCCACATTTTAAACAGGCGCCCCTGCCCCAGGGGATCTTGGTCTTTCTGCATTTTTGAGGGTCCTGAGGAGACCCAGGGGGAATTTCATAGTCAGTCTGTAGATAGATGGCTCATGATTAATAGGGGTTGTATTTTTTAAAATTCAACAGCCACCACCTTCTATCAGAGTTCTGAGGACCTCAGGTCAAGAGGAAAAAAGTGAAAGAGAAAGAATAAAATGGAGGTATTGCTGGGGGAGGAGTGTAGGAGTAGAGTCAAACTCATAAATATTTGGGGAGGAGCAGGGGATCAAAATGAGAGCAGTAGGAGTAAGCAGAAACAAAGGTGGGTTAGGGAAGGGTCAAGAGAGAAGGGAGGGGGTGGGCTGAGCCTCCACGCAAGGGGCAACTCATGTTCAAAGCTGCTTTGAAGGACCGGCAGTGGCTGACAGAGGGGTGTGTAGGCTCTGATGATAGATGGGCCATAAGCTGGGAGCACGGCTTGAGAATAGCAAATGGTTCAAACTGTTTAGATGCAATGGAAAGGTTACAGATTCAGACCTCTGGAGCAAAGCAGAGATAAGAACTGCTCCCTAACAGTGTGCTCAGGAGAGGTCACTTGAAGGAGGCACCAACTGTTCAGGTCTGGAAGGCCTGAGGATGGTGGTGTGTGGCAGGCAGAGGAAAGAATAGGGGCCTAGACTTTGTCATTGACAAGCACAGCAGGTGTTAGGGATCTGCTGAATTTTCTGATGAAGTCAAATCTTTAGGTTCTCCAAGGTGTCTGTGTGACTTGGGAGTGGGATGAACTCTCCCAACCTCAACTGCAGAGGAGAGGATTTTTGTCTATTTTTGTCTAATTGGTATAGACTTTATTGGGGGTGGGGGAACAGAGCTATCTTGCTTTTTTAAAAAAAATGCCAGGGCCATCAAAAAACACTAGGGGTTTAAAAAATTTACCTACCTACCTCAGGAGAAGTTGAGTTGGCAGTTTCTAAGGGCAGTGAAACATTCACCTTGCTTAAGTGTTGGGGAGATCATTGCTTCTTGGGAAGAACACGGACATGAAAGTTAAGGATTTGCTTTCAGCCCTAGCTTTTCCTAACTGTAGACTTTCCTAACTGTGGGCTTAAAACAATTCACTTCTCTTTTCTGGCCCCAAGGGGTGTTTTTTTATTTTAAACAAATTAAGAGGTTGAACTGAATTAAGTGATTCTTCAAGAGTTCTTTCACTGTGAAATCTTATCATCAACAGTTTTACTGTCATATTTCCCCAGCAGACATATCGAGGTGTGTAGGTCAGAGCATGAGGAAAACTTGTGAATGGTATTGTGTAAGGTTATGAACTGTGAGGGGACAAGGTGACCAGGGTGGATGCAGCAGAGACAGCTTGGGAAAGGGTAACAAAGTCATGGAAGTTGAGTTTTTTTTTTTGTAACTATAAGTAAGTCCCATGTTGCCTAATTATTTTTTATTGGTGCATTGTAATTATACGTAATGGTGAAATTCAGTTCCATATTTGTACATATGTACAAAGTAGAGTTTGCATTAAAGGAGGTGATATGCTACCTTTTTATATTTGAAAAAAATCCTCAGGCTGATAAATTTCTTCTCTGTTATTTTTTCCTTCAAAGTATATTTTTTAAAACTTATTTTGTAACCAAAGTACACAGGTAGAGGTCTTACAGCACTGTGCAAAGGTCTATACAAAAGATGCACCTCGAGTTTTTAAATATTCTTTTAAGGTTGGGCACACTTCCAAAGGAGCTGACTTTTCACTGAATGATGCAAAATGAAAATATGCCAGCTGTTTACATTGGCCTGGGAAACAGCATGTCCAGTAGCTGAGGTTGTTCTTTGAGTCAAGTAGCTGTTTTTTGAGAAGGTTTCTTATATAGATCATGTCTCTTCATGATTATGGGGCGCGGTACTCTCAGCAGGAGAAAGTACTGATTATCTGTGTAGTATTTGATTAGCAGTCATTTAGATAAACATTTTAACCACAAAAGGTTCTTGATCTGCTCCTGCCTGCCCTGTGCTAAGTCTTAAAGTTATAATGAAGTACTGGGCAATCCCCATCCTCACAGCCTGAAGGAGGCACCCGCCATGTAAGCACAAAAACACAGCACAGTTTGGGGTCATGGGGTTTGCATGTAAGAGGTGCATGCAAGATGCAGAAGTGACAGGGTTGGGATGATCTGCTATCCCTTTCTTCCTCCTCCGTTATATTATTTTACCTTGGGTTGGAATTGAAACAGGAGTTTGAGGAAATTGAGGCTGGTGAAAGGGGAAGTCTTATCTGAGTGGCTTGAAAGTTTTTAGATTTCCTGTAAAGCACACTTCTAATATCGCGTGTCCTGGATGGTAGGTCACATACAGGAACAGGGGACCACCAGGCCAGTGATCACTCACAGATGAGAGGTGCTCTGTTTTAAGCAGCCTCGCTCTGTGCCAGCAGCTGGTCGGCAGCTGATACAAATGTACCCTGTGACAGTGGGCTCTCCTGGGCCTTCCTAGTGTGTAGCCACAGACCTTCTGTAGTTAAGTAAGTCATGTCTTCAGCAGGGTTCTTCCAGAGTTTCTGTTACAAATCTCTGCAAAACCAAACAATAGCCAACTTTACACAGGCAAGCCAGCCTGCACAAGCTAATACTGGGACTCCAACAGAGTCCCTGGTGAACAAGTACTACCACACTTCTGTAAATAGCTTTAAGAAGTTGATTAAAGCAACAAAACTACAAAACAGATATTGACTTTACTTCCTCTAGAAGGCAGACTAAAAGATATAGCCATAGGTCTGTAGCAAATGGGTCTGTTAGCCCCAACCCCCAAATGTTCCTACTTTTTCTTTTTCTTTTCTTTAAAGATAAAGGGGGAGAGAGAAAGAATCAATTTTATTTATTTTTTCATCTGGTTTTTGTTTCTCTGACACTTATTAGTGTATGTGGTGTTGGGATTTGAACCTGGGTCCTCATGCATGCCAGGTAAGCACTTTAACAACTGACACCACTCCAGCCCCTATACCTACGTTTCCCCATGCAGCGCTTGAGAAACCATCCTCCTCCATTAATATGGACAGGAAAATGGGGAAGCAGCAAATAGCACACTCCTTGAGGGTAGAAACTTCTTCAGATGAAGAAAGAGAAGGCTGAGCCAGCTGAGCATGCACAGGGTGGTTGTTCTTGAATTTATCAATTAAAAAAATTAGTTCCTCTTCCTTTCTCAGGGCAAAATTAGTAAAAGGACATAGATAGACCAGTACTATGTTTAGAAAAAATTCCTTCCTCATAAAAATCAGGAGTGGGGAAATGATGCTGCGCTCAAACAGATTCCAAGATACTGTGCACCTGTTGAGGTTCAGGTGCTTAAGTCTTGGAGCCTGAAACCTGATAAGAAATATAGATCAATAAACTTAGTGTTTCATATTTGTTTATCTTTCCTTAATACATTGCCTTGCTTGTCCTCCAAGCATACTGTGATAAATAGTAGTAATGTCTCCTTTAGCCATTTAGCCTGGGAGGGTAATAGGTCAAGGGTCATACTATGCACTCAAGCCCATGCTTTTGTGGCTGTAAAGGTAGGACTTTTTTCCAGTCTCCAAGGTGGGCACAGGATTTGCAATTACTCATTTGACTCAATTTTATTTCATACTTCTTATTTTATTGTTATAAATATGTTTCTGAAGGTAGAATCTATAGCATCATTAATTATTTGTCTCAGTTTTTAATCTCAAATTTACCTGCTTTCTATCTGTTTTCATCTACACAGTGCAAAGACCTCTCCGGTAGATAGATGCCTGTCATCTGTTCTTTCTTGACAGTTTCTAGGGATGCAGCATTAATCCTATGGCAGAATCTCTGTATCCTGATAATAGGGATAAATTTGTAAACAGTTTAGAAATTTATTCCTGATATCAGAATACAGAGATTGTAGCTGGACTATAACCTAAATGTATGCTAAAAGAAGCATTTTAAAATTTAGCATGGTTAGATTTGGTGCTTCATTCTGAAAAGTTTTTGAGCAATTAGTGGGAGAACATGAGGGATATAATTTGCCCTCTTATGTCCAAACTCATGAAATAAATCATGTGTACTAGATTTTGTTTTTTAAAGATAGAAGGACTCAGAAAGAGAGAATCAATTTTTATTGAGTTTTTCTTGCTCTGACACTTAATTATGTATGTGGCTGCTGGGATTTGAACCCGGCGCATAATAGGCAAGCGCTGTAGCCACCGAGCCACCGCTCCAGCCCATGTGTACTAGATTATATTATCTGCAAAAAATGCTGGAATTCCCTCACAGTATTAGTATAAGTATAAATGTTGGGGAATGCTGACTCATTATTGGATCACTAAAATTAATCTTATTTCCTTTTGCCTGAGATTTAGAAGTCCACCCAAACTAGGCAGAAGGAAGTGTTTTTTCTTTCTTCTTTCTGATGCAGGTCTCCCACCCTGTCTGTGTCTCATAAACACACATTTGCATTGGACTGACTCATCTTCTATCACTCATATCATTTCTTTGTGTTGTAGTCACCTTTGTTACCAGTCACCATCAACCATGTAGCTGCTTTCCAACTGCAAAGGGTTTCTCTATTAATTTTTGCAATAACCTCAAGATTTAAGCACCACTATCTTTAAAGAAGACAAAACTGAGGATGGTCAAGGATGTCTTGTCCAAAGATGTTGCTAGTTAAAGTCATTGTTAGGATTTGAATCCTAAAAATCCACAGGATTCAAGAAAGAAGTCTTCCAGAGTGGCACATGACTAAGTACATAGGACTTTGTCTGTGTTTCTCCCATCTCCTTCCCTGACCCCCTTAGATATGTCCTAGAACTTCTCTGGTCTTTTTTTTTTTTTTTTTAATCATCCAGCTGTCTAAAGAAGCAATATGAAAAGGTTTGGAGTCAGCTGGGCTCCTTACTACTTCTATGAACTGGAGAAAAAAAAATTATCTTACTATTAGTTGAAGTATAATATAGGGATAACAATACCTATGCATAAGGTTGTGAAGATTGAAGTAAATACCAAGTCCTCAGTAAATGTCAGTTTTTACTGTTACTATTAAATAATTTGGTTGAGTAGAATTTTAAGTTTCCTAAGATTCTGAGTGGCTCTTTGCTTTCTCAAGAATCTGATTTTCTATTCAAACTTGCACAGTAATGGGAGTGAAATGATGAAGACAGGATAGCAAAAATACTTTTTTTAAGGATCTGATGTTTGCCAAATATTTGACATATAACCTCTTGAATTCTCATAGCAACCCTACCGAAGCTGTGTCCATGGTCATTGGGCTTAATTGGCTCTAAATTTTGCCTGTGATTGGTGTCAATTTTAACTATCTCCTGTCCCCCAAAGCTTAAAATTATGCTCTTTTGAAAATTAGAACTGTATTTTTCCAATTTCCAGTCTGCCAGCCCACTTTGGCATCTCTACCTCCCTTCAAAGATCTCTTGCAGAGTCAGACATAAGCTCCCCTAGAGCCAGGGATAAAAATTTTCCAGCCTCTGAGTTTCAAATTCACTTAGAATAGCTAATGGTAAATAAGTCTGTTGACAGTTACAAGAACCAACTTCCTTGAATTTGAGCATGTTTTCTTTAAAGTAAAACTTTTCCAAGAAATGATTGTTATTCCCTGTTTCAAAGAAAATGTTAATTGTCAATGACTTTTAGTGACCTACCCTAATTTTTTATTTTAGCTATTATATTAGCTTTATCTGTGTTCCCTCTCCATTCACCTTTCTCCTACTTCTACCTGACATAGGCATTGTGTTCTAAAAATCATATAAATTTTTTTTAGAACCACAAAAATGAAGATTTTATAGCTGGTCAAAGATCTGGAAAAAACATAATAAATTTCTACTGACTTGGAGAAGTTTTTTGCATTTTCTCTTTTTCTTTTAAAAATGTCAATAAAATTATTTAAAATGTCTCTCATTAAGATTAAATAAGTCAGCTGAGCACTTACAATAATTTTGCCTTCACTATCATTTTTTTTAAAGAGAGATGGACAATGAGAGAGAGAGAAAGAGAGAAATATTTTTTAAATTTAGGTTTTCATGTGGCTTTCATTGCTCCATTACTTTGTTGCGTACTTGGTGTTTGGGTTTAAACTTGCGTACTCGTGCATGCCGGGCAAGTGCTGTAACTGCTGAGCCACCACTGTCTATTTTTAAAACTGTCATAAAGTTGGATCAATCCTATCCAAGTTTAGGCCAAAGTTTTTCCATTGTCCTTATTGCTGAAAACCCAAGTCCATCTGCACTGGCATCCAGGAAACTTTTATTAAAGAGAATATTATTGTCTTTATTCTAAGAAAAGTTTTTGAAATGTGTGTTTTTCTGCTATAGACTGTATGTGGTATATTAAATCACACCAAATAAATTCCTGTTTTTCCTTATCTTAAAGCCTCTCTACTCTTTCTCACTACCGAAGGTCTTTATTATGGTTTGGTATGAGGTGTCCCCAAAAGCTCCAGATTACAAGAGCTGTAACCTAATCAGTACATCCTTGTTTAAATTGATTAACCTAGTGGTAACTGTAGGCAGTCATGACAGGAGGAGGTGGGTCACTAGGGGTGTGCCCTGGAAGGGTTCACTTCCTCTGTGGTCCATTATACTTTATCACTGTCTGTATCTTGGGCACCATGAGTGGAGCAGCTTCCCTCCACTACTGTCTCTGCCTCACCTTGGGTCCAGGGCAATGGAGACAGCCCACTATAGACTGAACCTATAAAACTGTGATTCACAATAAACTTTTCCTCCTATGTGTTTTTCTAGTCTGGTATTTTGGTTAAAGTGATGAAAATCTGACTAACAAAAGTTTGTACCAGGAGTGGTTTCATTGCTAAGATTAACCCGACCTTGTGTTTCAGCAGCCTTTGTGACTGGTTAGCAGAAATAGTTTAGAAAAATTTGGAGATGCAGGCTAGAAAAACCTTAGAATGTTGTTAGCAGAGCTAAAAAGACTAGAATGCTGATAGGAATGATGACAGTAAAGACTGCTCATCATGAGGTTTCAGAGTGGAACAAGGATTCTAATGCAAATTGGACTAGAGGCTATTTGTTTTGTATTCTGGCAAAGAACTTGTCTAGATTTTGCCTGTGTCCTGAGACTTTATGAGAGGCCAAACTTAAAGGTGATGGATTAATTAATCTAGAGAAGTGAATTTTAAGGCAACACAGCATTCAGGCAGTAGCATAGATATTGCTGGCAGCTTTTAGTTAGGTTTACTGAAAATTGGAAGCAAAAAGCAGAAAATGAGGGTTTTAAAAACTTGCAATTTGGCCAAAAATAGTGCCTGTAAAACTGGAGTCATGGAAGATGTGGTTGTTGAAGACACTACCACCACTAAAAAGAAGTTAAGTACTTTGCACAGAGACAATAGAGAAGATGACTTGAGGTTCAAGGGTTTAAAAATGAAAACTCTTTTAAGATACCACAGGAGCACCTGGCTAATAAAGGGGGCTTAGGAAGTTGTTTCATTATGCTCAACCACCCAGTTACCCAGAGCCCACTGCAGCCATGATCCCAGGGGTTCTAACTACTGGTTGAGCTGGTGGCAGACGGTGTTGCTATTCTCATGGTGCTGATTCTGCTGGGATGCAGAATTCTGGAGTTAAGGAGTCATAGAGGACTCCATCAAGATTTCAATGGAAGGAATATATTTGGCTCCTCTAGAAAACTAAATAATTCCCACACAATCAATATAAATGGGAATAAATAAATAGATAATTCATTCATTCAAAGGGTGATAAGCGGAAACAAGAGATCAGGGACAGAAGGAGGGAGGGGTAGTGTTGGGAGGGAATATTATCAAATCATATTATTATATTGTGTGCATGTATAAATATATAACAACAGATCCTATCATTATGAACAACTTTAATGCACCAATTTAAAAAATGTAAAAAAAACCCAAAAAGATTTCAATGGAAGGCCTGGAAAATCAGACAAAGTGTAGCAAGATCAGAATCCCTGTAGGGTGTCCCTCGGGTGGGGAAAGCATGAAGCTATAAAGGTGAAGCTGAAACTGGAATGGAGACCCTAAGAATTAACAGATACCAGTAATATGAATTGTCTTCTGAGAAAAGATGCTGGCTGTGGAGACAGCCAGGCTAAAAGAGGCAATGAGTGCAGCAACTGGCAAGGCCAAAGGGGCAGGATTGCCTAAGTCATTTGGAGAGCATATCTTATAAGCACATGACCTAAATGCTAAATGCAGTTATGGGTCCTGTTTTCCTGGCTGGGTTTTGGTCTTATTTTGGTTCCATTTCTTCTTTTTGTACCCTTGTTCCTCCCTTTTGGAATGAAATGTTTACTCAATGCCATTATATATTGGATGCATGTAACTTACTTTTGATCATTACAAGGGCTACAGCCAAGTGTTTGCCTTGATTCTCAGATGAGACTTTGGATATGACTTTTGGGATATGCTGGAACTATTAACGCCATAGGACTCTTGGAGACAGACTAAATGCATTTTTTATTGTAAGATAGACATGACCCTTTGGAGACTAGGAACAGAATGTTGCAGTTTGGATATGAGATGTCTCTCAAAATCTCCTGGGTTAATACAGGAATATTCAAAAGTGAAATGATCAGATTATGAGAACTGTGACATAATCAATCCATTCTAGTTTAAATGAGCTAACTGGGTGGTAAAAAAGGCAGGTAAGGCATGGCTGGAAGAGGTGGGTCACTGTGAGCATGCCTTGGAAAGATTCTTCCTCCCTGCAGCCTCTTCCTGTTTCTCTGCTTCCTGGCCACGAGTGAAGCAGCTTCCCTCCACCACAGTCTTCCACCATGATGTTCTGCATTGGACCCAAAGCAGTGGAATCAGCTCACTGCGGACTGAAACTCTGAAACTGAACTAAAATAAACTTTTCCCCCTATAGTAGTTCTGGTCAGGTATTTTGGTCACAGTAATGAAGATCTGACTAACAGCCCTATCCTGAATGGTTATGTTTCTGAGTCTAGGCAATGGTAAATCATTATGGGTCTTTGCCAAAGCACCCATGCCTTCATCCATTTCTACTCTTGCTGCTGCAGTAGCATATAAGTCACATGCATTGTTTTCATTTTTGGAATACTCACTCATACTTTTAATGCTAGAATGTCTGAACTCATGCAAATAAAGAAGCAGATGGAACCGTGAGAATGCAGCTGGAGTGGGCATTGAAGAGCTAGAAGATGAAGGGGAGTGAGGGTCAAGGTTCAGGTTTGTGTAGGGCTACACCTGTCTGTTTTGACTTCTTCTGTGTTTAGAAATAACATGCGCATTTGAAACTGAGATCATGTATATCTTTGAAGATTAAAATGAGACAGCACTGGTTCCCCCAAGTAATCTAATGAAGTGGATGGATATGGCATCTCCAAGTTGGGGACAAAGAAAGCAAAGCTGCTTCTCAGTCAGGAATCTCTCCAATTTTGTAGTTGTCTTGTGTCTTTTGGGGTTGTCATTTAGTAACACCTAGTGACTTAGGGATGATAGAATGGCAGTTTTAGTCACATCCTTTAGAGGAGCCTGGGTAGGTCAGATGATATTCATTTATTCTCTCTCTCTCTCTCTCACACACACACACACATACACACACACACACAATCTAAACTGAAAATCTAATCTACTTTTATTCAATATTTGAGATGTAGGAGGAAAGTTCCAAAGACTATTCTAGCCATAAAGAGAAAAATATTGGAGGAGGATGAGAAATCATACTTGTCATTCTTCAATTCTGAAGAAATGGAATTTTAGATAGCACAGAGGAAAGGAGAAGTCCCTTTGAAAGGGAAATGGATAAATGTCTTGCCCCTTCAGAGGCAGGCATATTCCTGCAGAGCACTCCAGAAGCTGGGATATCCATACTTAATGAGTTGGCAGTGAGCTTCAGGCTGAGGTAGAATCCCCAAATCACTATACACAGGAGGTCCAAATTGGTTTCACCTTTGCAGTTTCACTTTAATGTAAAGCATTCTCCATTCACTGTCATTTATTCATTTGCTCATTCATTCATTCATTCAGCAAATAATCAGTCTTGTCAGCTCTGTGCTGGCACTATTCTAGCTCCTGGGGGCTCTTGCAACAAAGATGACATTGTACCTCCTTTGTGTAGGGTGTTTCTGGAAGTTTTATTTATTTTTACAGTACTGGTGATTGAACTCAGAGGCTGTACCACTGAGCTACATGCCCAGCTGTTTTTATTTTGAGACAGTCTTGCTAAGTTGCCAAGGTTGGCCTTGAACTTGCGGTCTTCCTGTTTCAGCCTCCCATGTCACTGGGATTACAGGAATGTACCATTTGTACCTGGCTAGAGTATTCTTTTTATGACCTTCATGTAATAAATTGTTCTGCTAGCTGGTCCTGCCAGGACAGATCCTCTTTCCAACACATGAGACTTCAATCTTATTTCTCCCACCTCATATCAACTTTGGTCCCTTTCCTTGCTTGTCCTCTTACCTTTCTGGACCATCAAGGTCTCTCAAAGGGGGTCACAGCTGGAGAAGATGAAGTTCTCTGGAGCGAGTGGGAGAGTTGTTTTGTTACTTCCTTATCTTTGGCAAGGATTCTGATTTTTCAGTTAATGAGACAGAAGACATCAATAGGAAAAGAAAAATAAGAACTTTCCTTGCCAGTGTTGCAGGAAAAGAAAAATAAGAACTTTCCTTGCCAGCGTTGCTTAGTTACTTCATCAACTTTCCCTTGCAGCCCAGCTGAATTCTCTCGGCATATTTTTTAGTGCATATGTTTTATTGCTAAAATTGATCTATTAAGCAGAAAATATGGAGAACACGTGGAACTTCTGTCAGTTTTTTGCTGTTTATTTGGATTTCCGTTTTTCTCTTTCCAAAGATCTTACTTATTTTCCTTTTCATTCCTAACCTAAGTAACACGCCAAGGGAATCACATCAGTATCCATGCTGGTGTATTAAACTTATACCATAAAAAACAAAACCTCAAACTCACCTCAAAATTAGACTCAAAATTGTAAAGTCTTTATAGACAGGGCCAAAGTTTAATTAACTCTGTGTCCTTAGTGCCTAACCCTGGCAAATAAAAGGTCTTTACTAAATGTTTGTTGATTGAATGAGCAATTAGTTTCAAATATTTATTATTGAGAATCATCCTCTGCTATTCATAACAGAATTTGCTTTGAGTTTATTCTACCCAGGGGGCAAAACTTAGAACTTTTCCTTTTCCTTCTGGACGCTGGACAAGGACAGAGAATAACCACTGTGTTGTTGCCAGTGATGCATTTTACTCAGCTCAAGAAACTTGCACACGTGATGCAGCAGCAGCAGCCGCTCCCCATCTGGCATTATGAGAAGGTATTCACTGGGGACCTCCTAGGTGCTGGGTGCTGTGCTCTCCTAAGACCCAGTCATTGTCGCCATCTACCAAGGCTGTCGTATTCACAGCAGGGAGTCTTTCTTCATCCCCCCCCCCCCCCAGTCACAGGCACACTCAACTGAAGAGTTGAGGCAAACTGTCAGCAAAACAATCGGCAGTTTATTTGTTCATTCCTTTGCTCACCCAGCCAGGCATCACTCCAACTCAGGGCTTCTCAAAGCACACACTTCTGAGATTTTGTTCAAGTGCACATTTAGATCTACTAGGTCTGGGGGGCAGCCTGAGCATGCATTTCTAATAGTTAGGTCAGGCCTTGAAACTGAGTGTCATCCATGAACCAGTAGATTTACTATTTCCTGGGAACTTGTTAGAAATGCAGAAATTTCAATGTCTGTGTATGCATGAATATATAACAATGATTCCCTCCAATATGGAAGACTGTGTCGAACAAATTAAAAAAAAAATGCAGATTTTTATTGCCACCCCAGACCAATTGAAGCAGAACCTGCATTTTAACCGGAGTCCTTCATTAACGTGTGGCAAGCACTGCACTAACCATTTAGTTAGCTGACAGATTAAATCGTAAACAGGGGTCCCAGCAGGGAAAGGGAATGGAAATTAAGGCCAGGTGGGTTTCCATTTCAAAACTCTTGTAGGGAGCTGGAGCGGTAGCTCAGTGGTTACAGCACTTGCCTGGCATGCATGAGTAAGCAAGTTCAAACCTTAGCACCATGTGCACAACGAAGCCTCGGAGCAACGAAAGCCACATGAAAAACTAAATAAAATTGTTTCTATCTTTCTTTCTCTCTCTCTCATTGTCCCTCTCTCTTAAGAAAAAATAACTCGTAGGTCTCTGTGTCTGACACAGCGTAAGGCACAAATGGACGCCACTTTTTACAGTCATTCAGTGGCATGATGAATCTGTCCTTATACAACCTGCTTGCTGTTGTTTGTAAGCATGGGGACCCATTACCCTAAGAACATCACTGTAGAGGAAAAGGCTTCCCCAGAGGAGACAGCCTCATGACCAGCCACATCAGAATGATTAACAGGTTCAATCTAGCACTAGATCAGAACTTCTCTTTGCTATTAGTAGAACAGGGACAATGATACGCCTACTCTGGCTTCCCTTATAGCCTTGTCATGAGGAGCTTGAAAACAGGAGCTAGAGCTTTGAAAACAAGGTTCATGAGATGTTGAAACTGCTTTAGTGAGAAATCTTCATGTGTGTTTCAGTGACAGAGATGTGAGTTCAAAATTTAGCCTTACCATCTGCTAACTGTAAGTTCTAGCAATTATCTCATCTAGTTGAACTTCAATTTAAAAGAATGGTCATAACTTCAACCACACAATACGTGTTGAGGATCAGGAATGTTAGTGATGTGTGTAGAGTTTAATAGATTGTGGCCAAAAAGTGCAATTAAGAGACTCAGTTGGGAATATGCCTTCAACGATGCCTTTTTCTCCAGGGAAGCCTGTTAAGTGGAGGCACAATGAGATGGTGATTTTAAAGCTGGTTAAGTTTTAGGTAAACACACATCTAGTTCAAGAGACTGATATCTTGAAGTTTGTTATTTAAGTATCTCTAGGAGAAAAATCTCTAAACTTCAAATAGTGTTTTAACGTTTATTTAAATATTTCTGAATACCACTGTAAGATTTCGAGGATTTGCTATGAGTACTCTGTCCCATTCACATGGTTCCATCTGTGGTGATGGATGGACTTGATGGTGTCCGTGAGAACCTGGAACAGGTAATCATGCAAGGGGGCATGCCAGACAATGGGAAAACAGCACAGCAGAATCATGTAAAGCCATGAAAGAAGATGCTCTGAGAACCGTGGGAATGGATGGTACCCTCATTATCAGAATAACAGAACAGCAAGTCCTCTTTGTTGGAGACATGGACAGGCAGCTGCTGGGTTGTTACTGCTTCACTCTCGGCAATTAAGCATTGGCGACATAGAGGGACTATTGTCTATTAAAAAAAAAAAGTCTTCATCATTCTCTCTGTCTTTCCAACCTCTAGTTCACCCTTTTATTTTGAAAATGCCCTTTTAAGGCCCTCTGGTTTCTCAAGCCTGCTTTCAGGCAGGCTAAGTCTTTAGGAAGTTATTCTTTTGAGGAGATTGCCCCTTGCTTTCCCCTGGAGTTTGCAGAGTTTGAGTACCCTGGAGTACGATTTCACAGCCTGCCTTAGGAAGGGAGTATCTTGTGACCTGCTTTTCCACTCAGATCTCTTTATTGGGACAGGCACTGAATGTTCATTGACATTGAGAAGGAGGAAAGAGAACCACCTCCAAGATAGAGCATTTCAGTGAAAACCTCTTAGGAAGAGGGTGGGGAGGGGAGAATAGAAGTGAGCAGTAACTTAAGATCAAATTCACCACCAAGCCATATTTGATTATGGGATCGCAGAATCTATTGCATAATGGTTTATTCTGTTGCTCACATTGTTAGAGTGAGACAGTTACAGTGGGTTGGTTCTCTATCTCCTCTCTATGTCGAGGCCACAGGACACAACCTTCCTCTCCAGCACTCTACTCTAGCAGTAAGAGGGATAAGACTCTGGGTAAAGAGTGAAAGGTATCACTTTTTAGAAAGTCAAGTCAAATAGAAAGAGCATTTGCTAAGGGTTAACGAGCTGGATTTCAATTCCTGCTGTGCACTTTACTATTATAGTTCTTGTT
Organism: Aplodontia rufa; assembly: GCA_004027875.1. Taxonomy (NCBI): domain Eukaryota; kingdom Metazoa; phylum Chordata; class Mammalia; order Rodentia; family Aplodontiidae; genus Aplodontia; species Aplodontia rufa. The sequence continues at coordinate 93,815 of PVKS010003031.1, forward strand.
AGGCAAGTAATTTTGTCTCTTGGAGATCCAGGGAGAACAATATCTACTTTAAATTTCTGTATCTGCTATAAGTCTATAAACATCACTTAATTTTTCTGAGGGTCAAATAAGACAATGGAGAAGAGAATCTTAAAGACTTCAAAGCTGTCCCATCCAATATAGTAGCCAGCAGCCATGTGTGCCTGTTTATTTTTAAATTAATGAAGATGCAATAAAAGATAAAATTCAGTTCTTTAGTCACAGCAGCCACATTTCAAGTGCTCATTAGACATGTGGCTACTTGCTGTGCCATATTGCACAACAAATATGAAGATCATTTGCCTACTATTCCAGAAAATTCTACTGGACAACTCTGTGGCAAAGTGCTAACTAGGGTGTGATGTTAAGAATATAAAAGATAGCATATTGTAGGGATGACAGATGCTGTCATAGATAGGAATCCTTGGAAAGAAACAGAACCCACTCAGTTTGCTGAGCTAAAATAAGGGATATTTTTGACTAATGAAGAAAAAAAAATGGATCCCAAAGGCAGGAAGTACAGCTAAGCTTCAAGAGAATTTAGAACCACTTCCCAGAAGATTATCTGGGACTAAAGAAACACTTTTCCTTTCTCACTCTCTGTCTCCTTTTTTCTTGTCTTCTCCCTATGACCTCTTGAGTTCTTGTCTCTGTTTCCCTGCCATCGCCTCCTTCCCTTCTTGCTCCTTTCTCTTCTTTGCTTTCTTCCTCTGTGGTTCTGCAGTCCATCTTTCTCAATTTCACTGCACATAGTCCATATATGTCTTGTTTTAGTCAGCTTTTTGTTACTGTTACCCAAGGACCTGATAAGAATAATTTTAGGAAAAAAAGTTTATTTTGAGGGCTCACGATTTTAGAGGTCTTAGTCCATAGAAGACTGGCTCCATTTCTCAGGGCTCAAGGTGAGGCTAAACATCAAGGCAGAAGGCATGGCTCCAGGGAACAGAGAGACTCCATGCCAGATACAAAATATATACCCTAAGGACATGCCCCCAGTGACCTACCTCCTCCAGCCAGAACCTACCAGCCTACAGTTACCAGCTAATCCCTTCCAGGAGATTAACTTACTGATTGAGCTAAGGCTGTCATAACCCAATTATTTCCTTTCAGCCTTCCTGAATTGTCACATGTTAGCTTTCGGGGGGCACCTTATATTTAAATCATAACAGGGCTCAAGCAGACCCAGTTTTCATCACCTCTCATGGATTGTATCCAACAAAAGCTGGCTCCTGATTCCAAATTCCCAGGGGAGGTATTCTGATTGGCCAGCTTGGTGTGATAGTCATTCTTGCTCCCATCCTCTCTCTTTGGGAAAAGAAGGGTAATGATATGCTTACTCAGGAAGGGCAAAGCGGGAGGGAGGCAAATGCGAGCAAATGTGAGTCACTGACCAATGCACTTGTCCTTGCCACCTTGCAGAGGCCCATTGAGCTTGTGATCACCCAGAGAAAAGCCAGAGGGGATTTAACAAAGGCCATAAAGGAAGAAAGTGATGCATTTTCTTCTCTAGTCATTTGTATGGTTCACAGCACCAATGCAGATTCACAGGGCAATGGCTTAACTTCTTGTCTGTACACCTGGATGGAAGCCATACAGCCAGGAAATTTCTTTCTTTCTTTCTTTCTTTCTTTCTTTCTTTCTTTCTTTCTTTCTTTCTTTCTTTCTTTCTTTCTTTCTCTCTTTCTTTCTCTCTCTCTTTCTTTCTTTCTTTCTTAAAAAGAGAGGGACAGTGAGAGAGACAGAGAAAGAGAGAAACAACTTTATTTAGTTTTTCACATTGCCTTAGTTGCTCCAACACTTAGTTGTGTATGTGGTGCTGGGGTTTGAACCCGGGTCCTTGTGCTTGCAAGGCAAGCACCGAAATCGCTGAGTCAACACTCCAGCCCCCTCTGTCAATTTCTTAAATGTAAACCAAGCACTCACAAGTTCCCTTTTCTTTCTGCCTTTAGGAAAGAACATGAGGTTCCCTTGGAAATCATTTAAGAAGAAGATGGAAGGGGCCATTTAAGAGAGATTGAGTTGCAGGCTGTAAGGCTGGGGCCTGAGGGCTGGCAGTGGAAAACTCTGTTGGGCTGTGATCTCTCACTGAAAAGTTCCAAGTGCCTTTTTGCTTCCTGCAAAAGAAAAGAAGAGAAGAAAAAGACCATGTCCATAGCCCTGAAGCAGGTGTTTAACAAGGACAAGACCTTTCGGCCCAAGAGGAAATTTGAACCTGGCACACAGAGGTTTGAGCTGCACAAACGGGCTCAGGCATCCCTCAACTCAGGCGTGGACCTGAAGGCGGCTGTGCAGCTGCCTAGCGGGGAAGACCAAAATGACTGGGTGGCGGTGCATGTGGTGGACTTCTTCAATCGCATCAACCTCATCTATGGCACCATCTGTGAGTTCTGTACAGAACAGACCTGCCCTGTGATGTCAGGGGGCCCCAAATACGAGTATCGCTGGCAGGATGACCTCAAGTATAAGAAACCGACTGCACTGCCAGCTCCCCAGTACATGAACCTTCTTATGGATTGGATTGAGGTCCAGATCAATAATGAGGATATATTTCCAACATGTGTGGGTAAGTCTGAGAACAACTTTGCAGGGTTTTGTTGGTGGTGTTTTTTTTTTTTTTTTGATACTTGTCCCCCACCCAAGCTCAGAAAGTGATTCTCTCCAGCTGCCTTTGAGTGCTGTGGCAGTGTTCCCCCAAATTCTATCAGTCATATGCCTTAATTTCCATACTTAAGAACGTTACTTAAATTTTAAAAAATCATTCATCAGCCACCTGCAATTATTTGGTGGACCCCAGTGGTACATGTGTCACAGGCCAGAGAACACTGATTGGGTAAGTGTCAGATTTGATCTTATTTGCTTTCTTAGGATCAGACTCCAAACCTATCCAGTTATCTTGGTGAGATTTATATTTTTCAACTAATTGACTAGTTAAGGTTACATTGATTCCAGAACAATTACTGGCAGTTTTTATCTTTTATGATTAATAAAACCCAGTTTGGGAATCCATGGATTTGTTTGGGGAGCAAACACATGGGGTTCACATTTTGGGGAAAGGAAGATCCTGGCATTCCGCTCCCTCTCTTAATCATAGGTTGAATATTCCAACCTGAATTACTAACCCTAGCTGCAGGACCTACCAGAACTTTTGAAATGCAAATGCCTTGGTTTGTTTTGCTCTATAAGTCATAACACTAAGGGGAAGAATCAAAGCTTTTCTGCCTCTTATATTTCTTTATGCTGTGGACCACTGGTTGGCTGAATTGGGAATTTGGTGCTTTATGCCTGAGGCTCAACAGGAGGGAGTGGTATCCAACTTCTGTTGTTTTATCTGTGGTGCCTAGTGCAGTGTCCTGAAACCTGTGGGGACACTCAGGAAATATTTCTGGAATGAGTGAATAAATACTGTGCTGTTGGGAAGCATTCTTAAAAAGCTCCAAGATGGCTGAGGTATTAAAAAAAAAGTATTTGAGGTACACTGTTGAAATCACTTCTAGATGGGTGGTGTCCCCATGTGGTGTGTGGGAAATTGAGAAGGTGCATATGGAAGTGATTAAGTTTATATTGAAAAAAAGTGTTTAAATTGATTGATGCAGTATGGTACATCTTGAAATATTCAGCACACAAGCCAATTTGTGAGAATCCTGGTGTTGCCGAGGCTTGTCCAGTTCTCTTTGGCTCTTTATCTTCCTTGCCCCTTGTTAACAGGAAGGAGGGAAACTGTCTGATAGTGGGCATAGGGCATAGAAGCCAGACTGAAAAAACTCCTCTGGGTACCTCGGAGGGGTGGGAATTCCTCCGGCTCTTGTCATTGCACTTTCATGAAAGACTGTCAGAGGATACTCAATGCTGGGAGAATTTTTCTGTTACAAACAACTTGCAAAGCTCTGAGCAGACCATATGATAGCAATAAAGGTAGATAAATGTGTGCGAAGATACCTCCTCTTTGTTCTTCCCCTATGTCTGCTCCTGGATGCTCTGAACTCTAGGCACTCCAGTTCTCCAGCAGCTGTGGTTACCACGTAGAATTGCTGAACAGAAGTTGAGAAATCACAGTGCAGAGCCACGTGTGTTACTTGAGAGCAAGGCAGCTCCTGGCTGTTTGCTTGGAAAACAGGGCATCATAGGTGGTTTTAGACTTCAGAGGAAATCGTGGATGCCTCCATGCCCCCAGAGTAATTGACTTTGCTTTCTTTTTCTAGACATTTCCTTAGTTATTCAGGATGTTCAGGGAACTAGCTGAATCCTCTGTTTCGGCTCTACCTAGTCCACATCCCATAGCATACTACTATCCGAGAGAAATTAATATGATCCTCCACCCCTGTGGAAAAATACATCTGGGAAGAACCAAGTGAAACTGATTTCTTTACCACAGGACTTTTAATATGCCAATGTGGATTATGAATTTCCAAGAAGAGAATGCTTTAGTGTGTGCTGTTTCCTAATTTGACTGAGTATCTTTATTTTAAAAATCAGAAGACTGTCAACATCTTTTGGGAAATGTTAAGCTATATTAGAGTTGTCAAACTTTTATTTATGTCAGAATTATTTGAGCCTTCTGTTCAAAATGCAAATTCCTGATCCTCCTCCTTAACAACTAAATTTGAATCTCTTAGGTAAGACATAAGAAACTGTACTTAAAAAAAAAAACTATAGTCACTATGTAGTATAACTGATCTCTAGAATTTATTCCTCCTTGTTAACCGAAATTTTGAATCTTTTGACCAACGTCTCCCCAACTACCTCCTCCCATTCTATATCTCCTCTTGTTACAAACTCAACTTTTTTTGGATTTCAAATATAAGTGAGATCAGATAGTATTTGTCTTTCTGGGCCTGACTTTTTTCACTTAACATAACCTCTAGGTTCATCCATAAAAAAACAGGATTCCCTTCCTTTTAAAAACTGAATAGTATTCCACTGGGTATATATGTTACATTTTCTTTACCCATTTGTCCACTGTATGCATATGGCATGTTGTATACATATAGCACAGTTTTCATTATCCATTCATATACCTGTTGGCCATTTGCATGTCATCTTTTATGTATTTTTATGTATTTTTTATGTATTTTATGTATTTTATGATCCTTTATGTATTTTTAACTGAGTTGTTTCTGATTAGCTGTTTGAGTCCTTATGAATATTCCAGCGCTAAGTCCAGTCCTGGCACCTTAAAAATGATTGTATGGATGGACAGGTGGATGGAAAAATAACCGTGTAAAGTCCCACTATGTGCATGGTACTCATGGTCAAAGTGAAGTTTAACAGATGTCCTGGGTGTGCCGTGTAGCTTGTTCTGCCGTGTTTCATTTTCTGTTTAGTTTTTCCAAGGCACAGTGTTTGGGGGTCAGGAAAAGTGACCAGCATCCCCCATCACTAAGAGGGTCTTCCTCAGCATCCTGCGTACCTCTGTGATTTGCGGTCAGATTTCAATGGTGTCTTTTGGAAAGAAACTACTATTAGGAGTCTCTTTCTCTGTTACTCTCCAGCTTCACCTCTTCTTCTTCCCCCTGATTCTAACCCACTTTTCTTTCTTTTGATCTTTGGGCTGTCATGAGTCATGGTTATGGAAACCAAGATGTCTGTCAGGATAAAGTAAAAGGAGAATTCTAGGCAAGCAGCAGGCCTCTGGGAGGACAAGAAATGGGAGATTCTGTTTAGAATTACAGCTTTCAATCCTAGGCATCTTTCTGTATTCCTGCCTGGGAACTGGGAGGGCTTCAAACTTTACCTCCTCCCCACTGTGATCCAAGGAAACGGAACCGGAAAATACCAACAGCTGTGAAGGCTTCATCCTCCGTTAGGTATTAAAGGATATAAACAGCTGTTGATCTCCCATTGAAACACTAAGGAAAGAAAGGCTTTCATCTGTTGCTAGACTCAAGTTTAACAAGGAGACCCGTGCCGTTCCAGAAGTCCAACTTTCTCAGATGGGAGAATACCAAACAGATGTGGCTTCCTTGTAAACCACAGACTCCTCCATTCTCCCTGGAGCCCCTCCAGCTTCCTTTGTTAGAAACCCAACAGATGTCACTGTAAAGGCCTTAAAACAGCAGCAACTTCAGAATGAAGGGCTACCTCCTCAGGAGTCTTTACAGATAACAGCCAAGACAGAAAAACAGAAAGCCAAAGACTTAAAAAAAAGAATCTATTGCTTGTCTAATTATAATAAGTTCTATGTTCTTTCTCCCCAGCTTCCCTGTTTTTCTATTATATAATAGGATTGAATATTTTAGACCTGATACTCAGAAAAATAAAATGAGTAGAAAACTTAGAACTCCTCTGACTCATGTGTTTTTTAAAAGTCTTTGAAAAGGAGGAAGAAGAACACATAAACCAGAATTACATGAGTTCACCCACCTCTGCGGTTCTTGAATAAAATGACAGTCAGGACAGGAAAGATCAGGGAAAAGAAAAGCATATTCATATCTATGGAGCCTGCTGTATGCCTGGCACTGCACCTGCTAGTCTTACTCTTTCTTAATTCCTATACAACTCAATAGAATAAAAATGAAATTAACATTCTATTTTACCAATGAGGAGGCTGACAAACAAGCTAAGGGGCTTTCTCACTCTTGCACTGTGAGTACAGAATTTAGGAGTTAGAGTTTGAGTATACAAAAATCTGTTCTTCTCATCACACGCTACTGTGGTTCATAGCGTGTATCATTATTTCACAGATTTTCTTTCAGTGATTGAAGGCTTTTCAATGAATGGTTTTATGTGGGCATGTAGAATGGAGAAATTTTCATCTTTTTTTCCCTAGAACTTTTAAATACATGATTATTGCTTTGGTTTTTGCTTCTCTCTCTCTTTCTTTTTTAAAAGTAAATCTCCACTAAAATGCCTAGAGAGCGAGTGTGTTCCCATACTCCATTCTGAGATTGGGCAGAGGTTGCCTTAGCCTCATAAAAAAAAACTTTGTTGGGCCAGGAGCTATTGTGTATGCTTGCCATCCCAGCAGCTTGGGAGGCTGAGATGGGAGGATCATGAGCTCAAAGCTAGCCTCAGCAATTTAGTGAGGTCCTAAGCAACTTAGTGAGACCCTGTCTCAAAATAATAGAAAGAGCTAGGGCTGGAGCGGTTGCTCAGTGGTTACAGCACTTGCTTGGCATGCACATGGACACGAGTCCATACCCCAACACCATGTACACAATGAAGTGTCAGAGCAATGAAGGCCACGTGAAACACTAAATAAAATTTATTCTCTGTTTCTCTCTCTCTCTCTCTCTCTCTCTCCATGCCCCTCTCTCTTAAAAAAATAAAAGTAAATTAAGTTAAAATAAAAAGAACTGATGTGGCTCAGTGGTTCAATCCCTGGTACCAAAAGCCCTGGTACCCCTGGTACCTCTGGGTTCAATCCCTGGTACCAAAAAAAAAAAAAAAAGAAAGAAAGAAAGAAAAATAGCCTTTATTGTCCCTCTGCTCCCTGTTACTGCTGTTCCAACATTTATTCGTTCACTCATCCATTCATTGTCTGTTGTACAGAACCAGGCCTTGTTTCAGTTACAGACAGAGCAAAGCCTACAGAGTCTCTCTCTTTGAGTAATTCATATAATGTCTAGATGTCTAGTTGCTAAAATCACTGGGCACATTTTTCCAAAATGAGAAGTTTATCCATTGTGGAAATGGTTGCATTTCCTTTGGCAGTCTTTCTCTTGAGACTATATCTGATTTGATCCTCCCTCAAACTATTGTGGCAAGGAAAGTGAGAATGTAATGGATGGGCTTCTCAGACTTGGGATATTGAAGAGTTAAATTTATAATTATTCTTTACATTTTAACTTTTTTATTTTCTGTTATATGTCTCCCTTATGTTTTTAAATTTAGATATAAATCCGTTGGACACTGGCAAGACAGAATGTGCATCAACAAAATATATTTACAGTATGGTAGAACTAGCACTGTAGACTTGTAGACAGCTTTGGGTTTCATCAACTAGCTCTGCCCTTTATAAGCTGCTGTGTGATGTTAACTCTTAAGTTTTCATTCCTATGTTTGTAAACTAAGGATTATAATTGTGACCTTATCATGTGGTTGTAAGGATTAAATGAGGCAATATGAGTATAAACATATACCCCAGAGCTTGAGATATGAGTTGCTAAAAATAGATGTGTATTAGTTTTCTCTCTCTGCATGCATTTCTATATAACTGTCAACCAAAATGGAAGGAGACTACTAGGCAATTTCTGAATAGTATTTGCAGAATAAACTGTATTTTATAAGTCTCAATAAGATATTTAAAATTTATCAGTTTTCCTTGCTGAATCAATGATTCTGTGATGGGAATCTCAAATATTTCAGATTGTCATCTTTCATACACTTTGGAAAATTCTACTGTTGCTTTTAGGACTAGACTGACTCCTTGCTTCAGGAATGAGCACTTAAATCTTTAGAGAGACAACCACCAAGAAGGGTATTTCTAGTTTCTTTTTCAAAAGAAAGAATACTAATTCTGCTCAGATCCAAATTCAAATCAACTATCCACAGCATAGGGTGAGTGCAGGTTAGCTAGAGAAGTCAGGGAAAGCCCACTGTTCCCATCTAGGGCAATCTTCCCATTAAAACCAATGTTGGTCAAGGTTACTTGGATTGCATCTTTCACGTATGGAGTAAGTATCCCCAGAGAATGGAACCCTCTCTCCCTCATCCAAATAGTCTTGTGAACTGGCAAGTTTTTTGAAGGCTCTGGAAACATGATTTACTTTTGGAACCTGATAAATTGCTTAGTTCCCTAAAAATTTAGTAGTTGGGAGGGCAAAAAGGGAATTTGCACTTTCTAAATTCATACTACCTTAACATTTTATGTGTGCTATATCATTTAACCTGTAAAACAACTCCATGGGGCAGATTTCCATTTCGCAGACCAGAAAAGTAAGACTTAAAAATATTCAGTAACTTGCTCAGAATCACACAGAGAACATAGCTGGGCTCCAAAGCCCTGCTCTCAACTATACCAACCTCTCAAGTCCGTGGTTTTCTTACCCCAGGGTCAGCAGCACTCTTGGGCTGCCCCTGCCTATTGCATCAGTTATCAAATCTTCTCTAAAGAACATCTTAAGAAAAAATCACCAGTCATAGGAGAGCCTTGAGACAGTCAGAGTACTGCACTTGAGGTAAATTATTCTGGGTCCTTACTGATGGGAAGTCTAGACTTTGTGCCTTTTAAGACTTTGCCTCCTCTAGAATCTGATACTATCCAAGTGTGTCCATGAAAAACGTACAGAGATAGCTGAATCCACTCCCCTCCCCCAAGCCTCCACCACTGTGGCTGGAGAATTGATGGTCTGTTGTGGAGAGTCACAATTCTACCCCCACCACATCATGACCCAATACTTCAGTGACTTGGTAGCTGAGTTAATGTGGACAGTGTTAAATAAGCATCCCCACTCAAGAAGTCCCAAGAGATACTGTGAAAAATGTCTCCGTATACTAAGAAGCAGAGAGGAAGGACAGTGGGGACAGTGGGCCTAGAGAGACTGCACTGTAAATTAAAGCTAATTACTTGCTGTCCTGACTTGCTCTGCATTCTCCATTACCTGTGCTATGTAATTTTAATGGGCCATATCTCAGGTGACAAGTTGTTACACCTCAGCACCAGCTGGGAAGGGAACTTGGGACATGTAATATTCAGTGGAGGCCAGAAATGAAAAACAATGACCATAATTGAGTAGGGAAGGGGGCATCTGCTGCTCCATTGGCGGTTGGTCACTAGTAGCCATCAGATCAACAAAAATTTTTCTGCACTTCAGAGGCCAGTAGTCCTTGAGGCAGGCCAGCCCAGCACCAAGTATGAAGGGACATATCATCAGGGCCCTGAACCCAGAGGCCTTCTCTCTGCTCCCTACCAGCGCCCTGCCTTCCTGTGAGATGGACAGAGTATCTTTTTAGGCCTAGAGAGGTATTACCTATAGAGGCCTCTGCAAACAGGACCTATCTTTAAAACCGCATGCTAATTTCAAATTCTAATTGACAATTCTATTTGTGTTTCCCCTTTACTTAATCATGTTTATCCCTTCAGTCTTTTAGTGGAAGGGATGCTCTGGGAAGACAAGCCAGTTTGGGAAGAGAGGTGGGATGGTTAACCGGAAAAGACCTGAGTATGATCCTAGTTGTCAACTTTCATTAGCAAATGTTCAGTCTCTCTGAGCCTGTTTCCTCATCTGTAAAATGCATCGGAAAGTACCTACTTTGTTGGGTTGAGAGTATTAGATAACATGCTGCATGTGAAACACCTGGCACAATGTTGGGACATAGAGCAGATAGCGTTGAAATGTTAGTTCCCCTAGCACCACACAGTCTCAGAGTGGTGAGGCAGACTCATCAGGTGAATTGAGGTGAGAAAGGAAGGAACCTCAGATGAAAATTCATAATTAGATCAAGCATTTGGTTGTGAAGTTGATCATCCATCTTCCCCTCACCTTTTGCTTTCTCTTGTGGAACCAGTGGAAGGGAAGTTAGATATTTAAGGGATGAGACTAACTTTGAATTGACAGCTGGATGCAGGAAGGGGTGCATGATAGCACTAGAGAGGACATTTCACATGTATAGCATACGTGGGCTGCACAAAGCCACTTTCACTTCCTGTTTCTGTTGTAGGAAACGGCACTCAGCATGTCACTACAGCAAGTAGCACCTGGTGAAGCAGTTGCTGCTGTGCATATGTAAACGCATCAGTGTTGCACAGGTTATGCTGAAGAACAGATGTATTCCTGAAAGTTGTGAAGTGGTTGCATATTTTTGTCACTTGGCCAATATTTTCCTTTCTCAGAGAAAGTTTAATTTTTAAAAAAAGCTTGGCAATGAATCCTTTTATTATGTGAATACATTTGTTGTGATCTATCTAATTGATCCTTAGTTCATGCCTTTGGAAATTAAAATGTCTGCCTTTAAGAGAGATGAACTCAATGTGTTAGTTATTTCTCAGAAAAAGAAAATTGTACATCAAAGAAGCAAAAGGCTTTTAGTGTTTCTCCATCATCCTGCCCAAGTGGCCAGTGCTGGAGAGCAGTGATGATTTAAGGCAGAAGCTCCAGGCAAAAGTTGGGTGTTGGTTTTATTGCCCATTTCCTGTGTCACACACTTTGGCAACCTGCAGACAATGGCAGATTCCCACCTGGCTTCTGGTCTAGTTGAAGTGATGGAGTCCTAAAGCTGATGGGACAGCACAAAGAGGCTTCCTTCAACATTCAGAGTTGCCTGTCCTCATGGGGGTGGGGGTGTCATAGCCACCAGAGGAGGTGGAAGAATGTTGTTGAATATTGGGAATCTACCTGATATGGCCATCAGATATTTGGCCATCCCATTGTGGGGAAAAACCCTACCACTAAGGACATCTATCTTTTCATGTTTCTGAATAGAAATGTAAGCAAAATGTCAACAGAAGGTACTGGGTACCCAGGAAACATCGGAGGACAGTAGCTGTCAAAGCACATGGGATGACTACCCCCACCTGATCTCTGTTTTCCAGAAATAGTGTAAAGGTTAAAGGCTCATGTTCAGTTCTTCAAAACTTCTCCTTTTCCTATGTGTTATGGAAACTTGGTAATCCCTGAACCTCTTTGAGACTATCTCCTCATCTGGAATAATAATATCTTCTTGGTAAGTTAATAAGAATTAAGTGACAAAATGTAAGTAAAACAGCCTGTTCCTGTTAAGGCCTGAATATATTTTAGCTTATTTCATTTTCACAGTGACATAAAAAGGGAAGACTTCTGATTTATTATAGTTTATACTGCCCAATTATATAGAATTTTACCAAAAATATTCCGTGCACATTTATGTCCCAGTTGAAGTAAAAATTGAGAAATGCTATAAATTATGTTGGTTACAGTAATTGGGGAAATAATTTTTTTCATATGCATTAATATCAATTAATCAAAACTTGAACATCTGCTGAAAGCCATAGATTTCATTTTTATATAAGGCAGTAATTTCAAAGTTCAAAATATAATAATAATTATTTTAACTACTGTTTATTACCTATTTGGGGCAAGCAGTGTGCTGGATATATATATATATATATATATATATATATATATATAGTGTGTGTGTGTGTGTGTGTGTTTGTGTGTGTAATGCACACAGCAGCCCTGATTGCTTATTATTATTATCCCCTATTTTCAAATGAGGAAAGAGATAAGTTTCTTCTCCCAAAGTCACCTTTCTAGTAGATGGTTGATCCTGGTTTTGTATCCAGACTTGTCTAACTCCAAATCCAGAAGCTGCATTCAATGAAATTATAATGTTCCTCCTCTCCAAAAAACATAGTAACATAAAAACAAATAAGGTAAAAGCAAGGTCTTCTACTCCGTTTTCTGAAAATGACAGAGATTACGTAGGGATAAAACATTTCTTTTCAAGTAGAAAAATTTAGATCTGCTTCTTTATATATGTATTTGAAGTGCAAATGTACTTGTGAAATACCTTCATGATTATCTTGAAGGAATTTACCACCTTTTTTCCTATATCCAAGCCCCATTTACAGATGACATCTGAAGGGACTGAGAAAGAAGAAGGGTGAAGTAGGGTATTTTATATGCTCCACAACCTGAGGGTGAGAATAGTAAAAGGCAGACTTTTCCATTTACTGGAAACTGGATCCAATCACAGTGGGTATGAAATAACTCCAGTGGCCTTTTCTGCGAGAACATCATGCCTTTCTTTCATGGGACTTGAAAGATGGGTGCAAAAAAGAATGTGTTTCATACGTATGTCACTCTTCTCTTAATTATTTAAAGGATGACCACTGATAACTCAAGGAAAAGACCAGACTTGAATATGTTGGTGCCTTGAAGTTCACCTCAGTGCCAGCTCTAACAAAGCCAATGAAATTTTGGGCATGATCAGAAAGTGTCCTAAAACCAAACCAAACTAAGTTGTCACCTTCTTATCAAAAGCCCTGCTGGTTGGTCTTAAAATCTGATTGTCTGGCCTTTGTGTCAACTCAGGCTGGTATTAGAGTAGAAGGTGGTCCAGAGAGTGGTCCCCCTAATGAAAAAGGCACTGAAGTATGGGGTTGCCTCGTGGACTTGCTCAAACTCCTCAGTAAGAGAAAAATAAAAGGTGAAATCTGTAAAATCATGGAGGACAGATATGATTGGGTGTTTCCCCCTACTAAATCCAAATACACTTTTTTTTAAAATTTTTTGAGACAGGGTCTTGCTAAGTTTCCGAGAGTCTCATTAAATTTCTAAGGCTGGCCTTGAACTTTCCATCTTACTGCCACAGCCTCCCAAATTATTGAGATTACAGGAGTGTGCCACCACATCCAGCTATCACTCAACTTTTGGTGCTTGACATTCGAAGTTAGAACAATGAAAGAAAGGGAGAAATAGTTTATGAACATTTGGACACTGATTTTATTTCCAGAGTGGGACAAACTAAAATAATAGGAAACTGTATGACCGATGAGATGCATATCTCATGACTCCAGTCTCATAGAGAGCTGTTGAGGGAGCGGGTATGTTTGGTGGCATGTTCCTGACTGCTGAACTTGCTACTCTGTAACATGGGGGAATTACAGAGGAGACATGAGATCGGGGAGGGGGTAAAGAGGAGAGGTCCTGGACAAGGATCATGTTTAAGCTACTCTGTCATGCATGCGTGAAAAATGAAGCAATGAATCCCTTCAATATGTGAGACTGTGTTGAACCAATTTAATAAAACAACAAAAAGCAAGAACCCCCCTACTACAAGATGCAGTGGAAAGAATAGACAGAAGATGAACTGCACTGTTTTCTAGCTGTTTCATCCAGGACAGTAGTTCTCAAAGTGACCGCTGCACCAGCAGCATTAATGTCACCTGAGAATTTATTAGAAATGCAATTTTTAGGCCTTATCCCAGATTTTCTGGATCAGAAATTTTTGGAGTTAGACCAGAAATCTGTATGTTTCAGAGCTCTCCAGGTAATTCGTATCAAGTTAGAATCCAAGACCCACTTTTATGGGGCAAGTTAACTTTCCCTGAGATGTTATTTTCTTCTTAAGACACAGAAAATAATAACACTAACATCTCACAGGGCTGTTTTTTTTTTTTTAAGGTGTTTTTTAAGTCACTGTGGATATGATAGTGAACATGACAGACAAAGCCCCTGACCTCATTGAGCTTAAAATTTCAGGCAGGAAAACAGACTTCTTACCAGAAAAGGAATAACATATAAGAAAAGGCATTAACATAGAGAACTAACACAAAGTGCCGAGAGAGCCAAAGGGTCAAACTGAATGGCCATGAACCAGGTAAGAGGATGTTGGAAGGTATTGCCGACTGAAGGTGGATGAACAAGGGAGGGAGGGTGACCCAGAGCTGAAGCCAGGGCTGCTCCACTGGAGCCAAGAGCACCTCAGGAAGGTCCATTAAGCAGGACCTGGAGCCCAAAGTGGGAAGGTGCAAATAGCTGGATTCCTGCTTTCTTCTTCCAGCCTCCAGTCCATGCTTCTTCCCATTGCCTTTGGCAAAGGAGCCTGGGAAATGTTTTTGCAGAGGAAGAGTGGGGGATGGGTCTGGAACAAATACATTAATGAGTGGCATATGGAGAAAACAGAAAATAAAAACAATAAATAAATGTATGATATCATTTTTGACAGCAAGAAATCCTTTGAAGACAAAGTGGACAAAGGGAATTGAGATACTATAAAAATTGAATGATTGATAAGAGCAGGGGTCCTCAAAATTTTTTTTGTCTAAGAACCCCTTCCTACTCTTCAAAATTATTGATAATCCCAAAGATCTTTTGTTTATGTGGGTTGTATCTATTCACAATTATCATATTAGAAATTAAACTTAGGGAAGTTTAGAAATATTAATTTATTAACTCATTGAAAAATAATAAACCTAATATAGGTAACATAAATAATACTTTTTATTGAAAAATAATTATATTTCCCAAAGCAAAATAATTTTTGAGTAAGAAGAGTGGCATTGTTTTATTGTTTGCAAAACTCTTTAGCATCTGATTTTATAGATGGATTCTCCTATCTGCTTCTTCACTTCAGTGGATACTGATATGTGGTTCTTCTTCAAGTTCAGGTTCACACAGATGTGTAGCTGAAAAGGGAAAGACTTTGTGTACTTCTGGAAGGACCCCCAGGGATCCATGGATGTGTATCCACTGACGTTGAGAAGAAACTCATGACCTCTCTGACCCAGGCAGAAAGCTCCCTTGTACTTGAAAATTTGTTGTATAAAATTTGCAAAGGACACCCCCCCACCCCCGCCCACATCTATCTGTGCTTTGAGAACTCCTGCTGTAGAAACTGTGGAGGGAGTTGAACAACAACTTTGCACTTAGTTGCAGCGCTTGACAATATTGATTGAACGAATACAAATTAAGATTGTGTTGAGAACTTCACAGTAGGCCTTGGGCTAAACTACATCATAGTAATCTAACCCTCTTAGAAAGCACTGTTCAGAGGGCCCCATTCATTAATAGGACATACGCTTTGTGGTATTTACCCAGCAGAACTGATGAGTTGT
>PVKS010003032.1:0-109310 GCA_004027875.1 Aplodontia rufa
CCACTCCTGGGAATGTTCCCAAAAGATTTAGAATCAGCATATTATAGTGATGAGCTGCTCCCTTTTGATCTCACTATTCCGATCTATATCTGGGTTCACTGTTCTCAAAGTGGTTTTTTGTACTGCTCTCCAGGAGGATTCAAAATGGAGATCACTGTCCCCCTTCTTCACTTGGCTGGATTCAGGAGATGCTAATTTGTGTGTGTTAAAGCTGTCCCTTGGTTCCTGTTGCCACAGAGCACCGCGGCTCCACACCCAGTCTCTGCTGAGGCAACCTGTGTCCTTCTGCTTTCAGCACCCACAGCTCTGAGTTTCTTTATTTGTGAGCACAGCTTTCTCTCCTCTGGGCCAAATCCAGAGCCCACTGGTTGGGTGGCTGGAGCTGGAAAATTTTTATTTGGGATTTCCTGTACTCTTAGTTTGTCCAAGGTTCTGTGTCACTAAATTTCCTTACTTGGATAGTAATGAATTTAGGGAGAAATTTTGTTCACCCACCTCACTGAAAGGCACTTCTACCATTGGCGTCCCGCATTCACTGAGAGATTTTTCCTTCAGTTCTGCTGTGGGTCACCATCTTACATCCCTCCTGCATAAATGTTTTTAATGTTGAATATTTAGATGCTTCAATTGACTTCTGTTAAAATATTAATTTTGATTAAAATATTGATAGTCTGAATGATTGATTCTTTTCTTTTTAAAGAGAGAGAAAGGGAGAGAGTGAGAGAAAAAGAATCAATTTTTCTTTTTTTCATTTGTCCTTTTTTCTCCGACACTTAGTTGTATATGTGGTGCTGGGGTTTGAACCCAGGTCCTCATACATGCCAAGCAAGCATGCCAATCACTTAGTAACTACTCCAGTCCCTGATTGTTTCTTTTACTATTAATGATTAAAGGTAAAAATATTTATGTAAATAAAAGCTACAGACCCTTTTAATGCTGGTAATACATCTTACAAAGTTCATTACTGAAAAATATACATTGCTAATTAATATTCAGTTCTGTCTGCCTATGATAAAATCTCCTATACTCATCACATCCCTATTTCTGACCCAGAAGGTAAGTATACAAGATGTCCTCCTATTAAAATTCTTCACATAGAGTGCTCCAGAAAACATAAACATCAGTCTCTCTAATTTAGTGCAAGTGTAGTGCAAGCTTCACTGAGATTGTAGAGTAAGAAGAACTCTGAACAAATCCAATTTAAGAAGATAGAAAAGTTGGGAGAAGTGGATAAAAATCGCCTATTTGGGAAACTAATAGTAGACCATTTGGTGAGAGTAGAAAAACAAATTGTGACATGTCTGCCACAACTGTGAACAAAGAAATGAATTTCCTCTGAATAATTACGATTTGTTTTCTACCAAAAATTGATTACTTACATAAAGTCATGCCACAAGTCCTAAACCAGGGGTACAATCAGTGTGATCAGACTTGGCTTCACTTTTCCATTGCCTTCCTGTAGTGACCATTCCCCACTTTTAATAAAGCCATTTCCACAAAAGTGTTGTAGGATTTGAAATTTCTTACTATCTACCCAGAAATACGGCAGCTAGGCAGATTAGAGAGCATAAATTCAAGGACCCATTCCTAAGATAAATTTAAACTGCCCCAGGGAAGTTATCTGTAGGATTGCGCATCAATGAAGCCTCTTTAACTCTAATTTGACAGGAGAGGAGTAGTTCTGGGTCACAGGAGTCTGAAAGTCTGGAGGAGATTAAAAGCTGGTGTTTTCTTCTGTTAATCTCCCTAATCAGTACGTACCAGCTACCTTATGTAATGGAACTGAGATTTCTAAGGCATGGATTCTTACTGTGAACCACACCGCAGGGGCTTAGATAAAATCCTATTCAGAAAAGGTGCCCTGTGCAGATATTTCATCCAACTCCCCTGTGAGCAGTCTGCTAGTTATTTGCAAGCAAACAAGTAAGATAAAATATATATAAAAAGATAAATCATGAGCTTAGAGCTCTGTTTTTCAGAATTTATCCCTGGGACCACCTGATTCAGACCTAGAGCAATGGTGCTTACATTTTTGTTTGAATAAGAAACATGTGCACTTTTCTGGACTCTGTCTTTAGGCAAATAATCTATTTTTTATTATCTTATGGCATTAACACAGACAGGGTTTATCAAACCACATTTTGAGAAATACTGGCTTACTGTTAATTGAGGTGCTTTGTTCAAAGAGCGCTCCCAACAATGCTTTTTGCTCTTCTCAGATTCTGGAATTATCCCTGTATTCCAACAATTCAGGAAATGAATCATTGAAATACGCTAATGAATCTCTTTCATACTTTTTAAAGAGTAACTTTTAGTTTCTTACCCTAGAATTACTATGTGAGACTACCTTATTCATTGTGGGAAACACCTGTAAACTTATAATATTCAGTAGAAATGCTAGTCATCTTCAAAAGGAAGGAAAGATTCCTGTATCTTTTCCTGTCATTGTTTTCATGTAGATCAGCAATTCTACATAAGTCATTTAAATTAACTATTTTAGGGAGAAAAATGAGGTATTTGAATACTGTCTTTGAAAAATTCAAGTTTTTATTGTTTTGTATTTTGTTAGCTTTCTAATTAATATCAAGTGCACTTTACAATATCCCTTTAGAGACAAGCCATTTTTCTTAAAAATCAGAAATACTTTACATTTTCAACAAGAATGTGTTAGTTCTTGTTCCCTCGCATACCCACACAAGATCTTAACGATATCTGTCATTTCTAGCACTCTAATATGAGAAAATGCATCTTTTTGTAATTTATAGTGTTTGGGTATTTAAAGTCTTCTTGCAAAAACCTCATGTTTATAAACATTTTCCATTCCTGATTGTTTTTTTAATTCTGATTTTTTTAACATTCTGATGAGAAAATGCATATTTGGGAGACTTGGTGTTTGTTCTAACATGTTGCCAAGATCAGATCTAACCCAAGCAGTTCAGCTTCATCTTGAGAATTCTTAACTACTCTACATACTGTGAGATCACCAGACCAGTGGGCTGGGAAAAGATGGAATTGAAAAATAGGGATAAAACAACTCACACAGTCAAGGAAATAAAAATTAGGTTTCAAAATTTGTTCTAGTGGGAAACATTTGGTGATTAAACTAGATAAAAATGGTGACTAATTGGTGGGGATATTCTTGGGGGTTTGTGCTGGATTAGGATCAGGGGCATATCATATTGTTACTACATATACATTTATGATTGTACAAAACTCAACTCCTCGATAAATTTAAATTTAAAAAAAGTCAACCGAAATAAGAAAAAAAATAAAAAAACTTGGGAAACCAGGCTTGGGCTTTATTATGTTACTATGGGGCTTGTTTGTTTTTCTTCTTGCTTATGGAAGACACAAAACTCCACGCAAATCAGTTAAGCTTTTAATCTGTGATAAGGACATGGCCATCATCACTTTCAGGCAGAGCTGATCCTGGCCAAATGGTCCTGCTGAAGACTGGCTCCTCCGCCTGTGTTTCTACTGCCACAGGTTCAGTATGTTACTCAGGAAATGAATCCAGTTGTCTTCCTTATGGGAAAATCTTCAAAGGTTGTACAGTTATGTTTAAAAGAGAGAGAGAAGAGCTTTCAGTTTCCAGGCTTGTCTGCGTTTTGTATTTGGTGACCTCTAAGCCAAGTGATTTAACCTTTAGAAAGCATCACACAGGAACTAGACCAAGAGTTGGAGGGAAACGTGAACTCATGAGTAAATCAGCTCCATGGGTGGGGTGTAGCAGGTTACACCCCAAAACCCTATTTGGTTTGGAAAAGCAAAAGGAAAGCAAAGCAAAGCAATAGGTACTTTTGCCAGGAGGGAGCCCAGTTGGAAAGATGGTGAAAAAAAATGAGCCCTTCAATTAACGGATAGCTCTTTAAATGGAGTTCTTTAGTTTTCATTTCATTTTTTATTAACTTGAAAGTTTACATATTCTCTCTATACTAGTTGCAATTATATTTGAATTCATAGTTAGCTTCACAAATTGTATACATAACTTAATAGAGCAGTTTTAGTAGTCTTCCAAACATAGAAGGGTATTGGGAGAATATGGGTTGCGTTTTCTGCTGATTGAAAAGCTATTACAGTTGAGTCACTATGCTTCATTTTATAATCTGTAAATCCAAAAATTAGATATTATGTGTATGATTGCTGTGGTGTTATTTAATGACTTTTCTTGAGTTCTCTACAATTTTACTTGCCTTCTATCATCATTCTCTCTTTCATTTCTTACCTTTATTCTGACTATTAATAATCCTTCCCAACTTTCATGTGCCAAAATTCTTAATTTGTTCTTGAAGTGTGTATTGAGAGTTTTTTTTCCTCATATTGTAAATATTATTCCATGTTTTCAAGGTTTCTGTTTTACAAAATCTTTTGTTATTCTTTACAGGCAAATTGCTCCTGATTTATTTATTTATTTATTTGAGAGAGAGGACAGTGAGAGAGAGAGACAGAGAGAATCAATTTTTATTGAGTTTTTCACATGACTTTCATTGCTTTGACATTTAGTTGTATACATGGGTGCTGGAGTTTGAACCCGTGTACTTGTGCATGCTGGGCAAGCACCGTAACCACCAAGCCACTGCTCCAGCACTGTGCTTCTAATTTCTGACCACTTTTATGTTCCTTTTTTAATGTCATCATTCCTTGACTTTATTCTAATATTTTGATGTGTTAATTTTTTATAATATATAAGTTTTTGGTATATAAAGATTCCTGTCTTTTCGTTGGTGCTCATGCTGAGGATTAGACCCAGAACCTAGCACAGTCCAGGCAAGTGGTTGGTAGGTGCTCTGCCACTGAGCCCCAAATCTTTATTTGAAAGTGGAAAATGTTCAAATTTCACATATGTCCTTCAGCTCATTATTTTGGTTTCTTCTGAAATGCTAATCATATAGATGTTTTAAAAAGCTTATCACACTATTAATCTAGATTAACATTTTTTCCTGGTTTCTGTCATTAAGACCTTAGGCACGTTAATGTTTCCTTAAATCTATCTTCAAATTACTCACTTTCATTGCTGCTTTGTCTAAACTGATTATGTAATCTAGCAATTAAATTACTAATTTTATTTCTTATGGACTGTTGTTCTTGCATTTTGCTTCATTTTCAAAGATTATTGTTCACAGTCTCTGAATATAGTTAGTTACCTTATATAAACAAATATACGTATAAAATCAAAATATATAAAATCAAGTATTTCGTATTCTGTATCTGGTGCTTCAATATCAGCATAACTTTTGTCTCTGATTCTGTTATTTAATGTCACCAATATTACAGCTTATTCTTGGTCCTATTTGCTTTGTTCCTTAAATTTTTTCATCATGAGTTAATAGTCTTTGAAACTTTATCTTTAAATGCAGACTTTTAAGTTTATATTACCCAGTGGTTATATGTGTTCATCTCTCTGGAATAATACTGGCATTGCTATTTGGAGACCTTGTAATCTAAAGAGCCTGTTTACCAAACTACCTTAGTAATGGAGTTAATTCCCTCTGAACAAGGGCATAAGATCAGACTTGTGGTAGGAAATTTGGGGGGTTCAGGAATTTTTCTTTTTTATCCATTTTATTATCCGTAAAACATATATTCACATCTTTTTATGAGAATAAGCACTTTTTATTTTTGGTTTTCCTGGTTTGTTCTCTGTGAATTGACTTCCAAAGACTTCAGGTCTTATGCAGGAATGTTATTAGATAGTACTTTGCTTGTACTTGAGGATTTATTTCTAACTTCTAAGCTGACAGTCCATACAAACTGCTCCAAGGTCAAATCCAACATCCCCAGGACAATTCCAGGCTCTGATAATAATTCACCTGTTGAATTGGTACATTTTCATAATTTTTTTGTTTATTACAATAAAGCTTGTATTTTAAAATGTTTTTAGATTAGTCATTGAATATTTTAGGTGTTCTATATCAAGAAAGTTTCCCTGAAATCTAAACTTTTATATTGCTAGAAAATATAGCCCATGTGTGTTTGCTTTTCAGTAGAAAAATGCAAGTTTGCAAAGATGTGAACTTACTCTGTGTTTATCCATGAATGAAAAATAGATTCAGTGAAGCAAGGCATTTTTGAGTGATACTTGATAGCATTATTTTTCTAAAATACACTTGTAAAAACAAATATGAAATAAGAAATGAAAGATGTGTAAAAAATGAGTAATGAAAGTGGAAGAGCCCTGCCAAATATTAAGACATGTTTTAAAAATTTAGTAATTGCTGAATGCAAGGTACTGGCACAACAGGAGACATGTAAGATCCATAAGGCGGTGTGGAGTACAGCATTAGACTAAAGTCAATACAAAAATGAAAAGCAGAATTCCAATATAACAGAAAAAGTGCATTATACAGTAACCAATGTTATAACGGATTGACTGGTCATTGGAAAAATACAGCCAAATCTACATATGTCAAAACAAATCTCATATGTACCCAATCTTTAACATAAACATTATTGTGCAATTAATATTTTATCACCAAGGAAGAGGGTTTTTTTTAAAAAAACAACTTAAAAATTTAAAACTGAGTTTTCATAGGGATACATATTGATAATTATTTTGTACCAAGGATTGAACTCAGGAATGCTTAACCTCTGAGCCACATCCCCAGTCCTTGTATTTTATTTTGAGACAAGGTCTTGCTAAGTTGCTTAGGGCCTTGCTAAGTTGCTGATGCTGCTTTGAACTCATGATTACCCTGTCTCAGCCTCTCCAGTTGCTGGAATTGGAGGTGTGCATCCCTGTGCCCAGCTCAGATTGATAAATTTTATTTACATAAAAAACACAATGATTAAAGGACAATCAGAAATACAGAGCAAGTGAAGTAGAGAAGTTAAAGGGAATTAGAGAGGTTTGGAAAGAATATAAATAAGTATAGAGAGGGAAGGGATGAGAAAGAAAGGGAGAAAAGAAATGACAGAGGAAGAGGAAAAAGGACAGAAAGGAAAAGGAGACTGGAAAGAATGTAAGCATCGGAAGACAAACTGAGTACATCACAAGAGACAGACTATACTTGGAAATTTCCCAAGCACTGAAAGTGTTCCCACCATGAGCCTTCAGTTCCAACAATTATTAATTATCCTTGTGTTTTATATCATTCTACCCATATTTGTCATATTTTATGCCCCACAATTTGCAATATTTGTAGGAAACAAGAAGATGTTTTAAAATAAATCAAACATAAGGAAAAAGAGTGGAGGAGGGAAACATGTCAAAAGAAAACGAGAAAATAAAGCAAATAAGCACTTCAGAATTTACTCAAAGTTGTTAATAATAAAAATAATATGTGAAAATATATTTGATTTTTATGACAAGATTACTGGAGGTTATGAATATTACAGAGACTTGAAAGACTGCAACCATTTTTATTAGAGAGATCAAAATGCTGATTATCGCTACATCAATTTTCCATTGTTTTAAAGTTCCAATGTCTCAGAGATAAGACATACCAATAAATGAAACTGAATAGAGCAAAAATTAAAAAGACTAGAAATAAAGAAAAAACCCACCACTATTATAGAGGTGATTCTTATTCACAAAAACTAATTTACATAAAGCCTTTATGGAACTCATAGGGGATGATTGTTGACTAAAAATCCAATGTACAAAAATCAGATTAATCCCTATTAACCAAGAAAAAATGATAAGAAGATGTGCTTTTTAATATAGTGGCATTTAAAATACAAAAAAAGGTTTCCAAAATATATAAAATGATAACTTCAAAATCTTTAAACATAAAATTGTACAGAGAGAAAATCTAAATCAATGGAAATACCTTATTTATTTAAGGAAAGTATATATTTTGGGGGTCTGAATTTTTGCTTAACATTACTTATAATCATATACATATAGTATTATTATACATAAAAGTCGATCAATACTGTTGCCTATAATCATTCATTTTCATTGCTAAATATACATAACTTAGTGGTACATTCTTTTGTTGATAAACATCTGACTCATTCCAATTTTTATTATAATAAATGGTGTTTCTGTGAACATTCATGTCCATGGTGTGTGTTGCAAATGGGGATATATTTTGGTAAGAAATATACTTCAGAATGGAAATGCTGGAATAAAGAATATGCACATTATCAAATTTACTAGATAAAGTCAAACTGTTTTCAAAGTAATTTTATCAAATTTTACATAAATCAGCAGTTCCTGAGTGTTTTTCTGGCTCTATGTTTAACATTTGGAAATAGTTTTAAACTGGCCACTGATCTACTGGATATATAATGCTATCTCATGGTTTTAATTTGCTTTCCTGTTAGTAACAAAGAGATTGGACACTGCTTCATATGTTTAATGACTCTTTAAATTTAAAGTTAACCTTTTGTGAATCCTATCTTTCTGTTGGATTGCCAATCTTTTTTTTAATATTCTGAATACTAGTCCTTCTTATGGTTTCAGAGATTACAACTGTTTTCCTCACTTTGTGTTTTTTTTTCTTTTTACCCAAAAAAACTCTATTTTGCATTTTTGAATGATGTCTTTAAACATTCATTGTTAAATTTAATATAATCAAATTTAGTGATTTTATTCTTCTTGATGAGTACTTTTAGAGTCTTTCCAAAAATAATGCTCTCCACAAGGTTTTAAAGACACCATCCTATGTTGCAGTAAGTTGTTGTTTTGGCTTTCATGCACTCTTTGTATAACTATGAGGCAGAGTTTTAATGCAATTTATGAATAGGCAATTCAGGAGTAAAGCTAGTTTACCTAACAAGCATGTGAAAAAGCTAGATGACTTAATAGGCATGTGAAACAACTTCAACACAATGTATTTAGTAAAATGCATGGGAAAATCAAAATAAGATGCTATTTTTGATAATCACATAGATAAAATGTTTAATGAAGACTACAATACAAATTGTTGGCAAGGTCCAGATGGCAATATTTTAAATTTTGCAGTCCAGTCTCAACTCTGCTGTTGTAGCAAGAAAATAACCATATAGAATATGGAAATAAACGAATGTGTGTGTTACAATGAAATTTTATTTAGAAAAATAAAATAGTGAGCCAGACTTGGTTTGTGGGTGATAACGTGCAGACCTCAGATCTAGGCAAATGTCCAGCAAAAGGCAGGTGGTAAATTAGAGCACTTAACACCTGGCTTTGTACAAATAACACCAGCCATACTCTTACTGCTCACTTGAACTGGCCTCGGATTTTAAGGATTTTAAGGAAATGATCTGCATTCAAATTCTTCTTGTGATGGTTTTTCCAATCACCATGAAACAACCAGGCCCTCATGTACTGTGCCCACACATTGCTTCTAATAAGACCATCAGGGATCTGCAGACTATCAGGGTAATTACAAAAGAAAGTTAGCATGACCCATGGAAAGCTGGCTCTCTCTTGAAGCCAAGCCAAAGTCCTTTTTATTCTTCTGTATTTACTTGATCTATCTGCATCCAGCATTCTTCCACACGCAACCCACAGTCCAAGAGGTATGTGATTTTTGGATACATCCTAAATGAGCTTGGGTGTTAAGACCTCAGAATGCACATTGAGCAAGGCAAATCACATAACTCTGCTCAGAAGCTCTGAGCACTTGGCCATGTTTCCCTAAAGGAATTTCCCACATTCTGATGTCCTTTATTTCTAGTTCTTCCTGACTTGGCTCTTCATGCATTCCCCAAGCACTTCCTTATTTTCCCCTTCTTAGGTTGTTGTGAAATGCAAGAGCATTTCAGAAAGCATGGGCTGTTGAGACCCCATCTTAATAACAGCCCTGGGAAAGGGTCACCAGTATGTTCAGGTGTCTCCTTTCAATACATTTTCTTTTTGAATTTAAACACAAGGTTTTGCCATCCTTGGAAGACACTCTCCATGGCACTTGCCAAGATGAATGAGTCAAAATTTGGCAGCCTCTAAATTTAAAGTCCCCCAAAGCCAAATTTCTACAAGAAAACAGTGGGAATTTGGAGCTTTGGTATTTTATCCTTAATGCTTTACTAAACAACCCTGAGAAAAAGTTTCTTTCTTTTTTTTTTTTTTTGCATTTGTTTTTTGAATTTGTCTTCTAGGGAAATAGGGAGCTATTCTCAACTTCCCTGATTTAGTCTCAAACCTTCTTTTTTTATTTGGAGTTTTTGTTTATTCTTCTAGCACAGCAATTGACCAGTTTCATAAAATACCATGATTATTCAATTAACTTTTTGTAGTTTGAATCATTTGATGATATGAATTTTGAATCTAGTGTGTGAATCTGCACATCTTTTAAATGTTGTTAACAGTACCTCATGGAAGACAAGAGATAGTAGTTATTTTTTTTTCAACAGGTCATAATTTAAGCAATTTTCTTAAGTCTTTATTGAGGGAAATCTCAGTCCTGCATTTAAGCTTCCCAATTGATTAAGTCGGATTCATTGAGATCATCCTGAATAATCTCCATTACTTAGAGTCAACCGATTAAGGGCTTTAGTTATATCTAGAAAATTCCTTCTCATCAACACCTAGATTAGTGTTTGGTTGAGTAACTGGGAGTTTTTATCTAATCAAGTTGACATATCTAAAAAGAAGTCACAATTATAGCCCTCAATTACTGTTTTCAGTATACTCTTCTAACTTTTCTCCATCTTTTGCTTTCCTTCTCTTCCTCACTTATCTCTTCCTTCATTCTTTCTGTAGAAATAATTATTTGTATCTGTAAACATTTCTGGTTCTCTATGCTTCTAGACACAGGCTGGGTTTTACTTCCTGTCCTTCTGATGATTACACTGAATCTTGTGTTCAGTTCTAGCCAAGTATGAGGCATGCCATGGTAAGAAATCATCTAGTAGCATCAGGGACACAGATTATGACTTATATAGGCTGCTTTCTAGATGAGAAGACAAGCTCGAAACCCATGACCAATGACCAGTAGGTTCAATTAATTCATAAGAAGATTCAGGGGCAGAGTTTACAGAAGGGAGACAGTCTATTGAGCCCAAGTGTAGGAGTAACTAATAAAATGGGGCAAGGTGTGAGTGGGAAGTCTGGGCATCATGAACACATCTGGTTTATATTCTCTTCATAGATTTCTTCCACTTTTAAGTATTGATTTGTTCATATTTTCTGTTTACTTAGTATGTTTTAGAAATGATTCTAAGAGCTCTGCCCTCATAGAGACTGTGAACTACAAGAATAAATGAATAATAATAAGAAGAATTATTATATATTTTGTTAAAAATGTACAATTTTGGTAAAAAATATTAAATATCTTTCCCTGCATTGCATTAAAATTCAATTGTCAGGCAATGGACAATAGAAAAAAGGTTTTATGAATACTTGAATACTTTAAACTATTAATGTCCATTAAACACTCTTTCTAATTAACTTTAGTGCCAGAAAAATAACAACAAATAGCAAACCACTTTTTTGATGTTTTGAGTTTTTGATGTCCTTTATCTCAGCTAACCTTCAGTGATATACAAGTTCAAATATGTTCAATGTTATTGTTAGTGAAATAAGTAACCTAAATTTCATGGTGACTAAGGTTTATGGTTTAAAGATAGGAAAGATGAAAGGGTGAAAAATAAGAGCTATATTCTAAATTACTTTGGGCATCCAGTAGAAAAAGAGGAAGAAAAAGAAAAAGCATCATGCAAATATACAACCATTTAAATTTTTCAAAGACATGGAAATGTATGGTAATAATATTAGAGAATAAAATGCTTGCAAATTTTCCAGTTCTTAAAGCTCTTTGTTATTGTATTTTAACACAATATCTCCATAGAATCCCATTATTATTTTTCAATAAACCTTTGTCTCTAATCCACTGTGGAATTTGAAAGCTGACATTTAAACTCTCTCAGCCCTAGTTTCATTATGTATAAAATGAGAAACTTGGATGAAATGATCTCTAATGTCATAAAAAATTAGGCCTCTCATTTCTTTTGTTCCCACAGAGATAGGTTATGCTGCAGTTTAATTTGGGAAGTAATTTGACAGTCGATTCTCTTTGTTGGTATCTTGTCATTATTGGGGGAGTCTGAAGAAAAAAATGGTGACCTTAAATCACAGTTATAGAGAAAATTAAAATTGCCCATATAAAATTCAATTATTTCTTCTCTTCTTCTTCTTCCCCTTTTTTCTCTTTCTTATCCTCCAGTTCTTCCACTTCTTCTTACTTTTATTTTTCTTCCTCTTTCCCCTTATTGTTGTCATCATCAAGTATAAATGATAATCATAAATGTTCCATTGCATAGGAAAAACTTTAGAGCTCAACCACATGTTTTGGAAGTGTATAAGCTAAAACCAAAGGCCAAACATACTTTACTGCCTTTAATGTGTGCGCAGGTCTAGATCTGTCTTCACTAAGACTCAAGGAAATTCTGAGTAGTTTACCAAGAAATGACTCCCATTGATGCCACTTTACTCATGATTCACACCCCAGCT
This sequence comes from Aplodontia rufa, assembly GCA_004027875.1. Lineage (NCBI taxonomy): Eukaryota > Metazoa > Chordata > Mammalia > Rodentia > Aplodontiidae > Aplodontia > Aplodontia rufa. The sequence continues at coordinate 12,380 of PVKS010003032.1, forward strand.
CAGATACAGCTTCCACCAAAAGCCTTTAGCATGCACCCAAACCAGTCTTCTTCCACATTCCTTAGGGTGTCCCACGTGAAAAGAGATGGATTTCCATATCAAAATCACCAGTGTGAATCATACAATTTGAAGTATTGTTAGGTTAGCCCTCTACCCTACTGCTTCCCCATGTATTCTAGCTTCCACAGAATCCTGCTTTCAGTCTTTGCTAGGATGCTTCCACGGTCCTTGAATAAATTAAAATTAATTATAAAAAATCACCAATGTGTCATCTAATACAAGTTCAATCACAGCAGTCTTTCAGTATCTAAATAGGCAAATCTTTCACAAATGGAAACCACTGAATACACAGACCTTGACTATTACTGAACACTGAGGCCTAAATGTAACAGCACTCAATATTTGTAGAAATGAAAATGGTTACCAATTGGGCATAGTAATTTTAGATTATGAAGCTTTTGGATATGCAAAGTGGCATCCCTTCATTAATGCTTTTGCTTATGTTACTGGCTCAGCTCTACCGACTTCTCCTCAAACAAATCCTTCAAGACCTAAACCAAATAAATGTTCCACGCTTAAATGCTTTCTCAAGCTCTAAATGGATTATCTACTTCACTTAACTTGAGCCCTGCTATTTTGAAAGACCTTTCTTAACATCTTATATTTATTCCATAAACTGTCCTAGAGTATGTAGAATTTGTCTATTAATGTGTTATTATATTACTATTCTTGTTGACACATGCACCACCAGTATCAATGGAAAGCTCAGTCCACAACTAGCTTCTAATAAACAACTTTTTAATGAATGAAGGAATGTTCCATTTTTTTATATTTCACTGGTCTTCCACTTTCAGAAGAAAACTTCTTTGAGGAGGTCCTGGACTTCTCATGTTCATTTAAATCTTAAAAAATACTAGTAATGTGAAGAATTGAACAGATAAATATGAATTTTTATTTGAATTTCTTGTCAATATTCTTTAAACAATATTATACTTTTTTTTTTCCAATTGATTTCAACCAAAAGTCCTTGGTGGCTTAAACTTATGTCATGACTGAATAATTAACTCAATGTGATCTTCTTAATGAACTCTTTCCAGCACAGTCTAGCCAGATTCCCTATCATAATATGTTCCTCTCCTTTGCTCTTACTGTGTGTTTGCCTTTTATAGTTATGTATCTGTTTAATCTCCACTATTTTAACTTTTCTTTCATTGTCAGTTTTTTCATGGGACCTGATGTGTTGGAAGCATTCAGATATTTGTTTAATAAGCATATGATAGCTGATAAAAAAATCTCAGATACTCTTTCATCCCTAAATTAACAAGTACATAAAGGCTCCTGGATGGAAAAGCATTTCTAAAATTTTTGACAGTTCAAATAGAAACCTTGCATTTTATTAGTTTGGCCAGATTGAAGATACTTTGTCAATCAGGAGTATTTGTACACTGATCATGCACATGCTAGTCTTTTATTAGGTTAAAATACATATTTTATCAAACAGAATCTCATGCTTATATTGGTCATTGGTGCTATTAACAGTTTATATAAATTTATGCCAGAGTAAGCATAGTTCTGCACTAGCAAGTTTCTTGGTAGGGATTATAATAAAAACATTAAACTTTAGAAAAAGTATATTTATTGCAGAGATGGAATTTTATATCCTTCAAATTTGGATGAGTTCCAAACTCAGTAAAACTCTTTTAAAATTACATTAGATAAATTCCCTGACACTGAATTTGTTGGTCAGTCACCCTTGAATATCAATTTCTACACAACTCAGTGATTTGAGTCTGAGACTCTTGCTTGATTATAGAGCTGACATATCTTCTGGTATTCTTTCGATTTTGCTTTTCTTTCTTTCTTTTTATTTTTTAGGAGAGAAGAACAGTGAGAGACAGAGAGAGCGAGAGAGAGAGAAAGAATGATTTTTAATTTAGTTTTTCATGTGGCTTTCATTGCTCTGGCACTTTGTCGTGTGCGTGGTGCTGGGGTTTGAACCTGCTCCATGCACATGCCAGGTAAGCTCTATAGCCAGAGAGCCACCATTCCAGCCCCTCTTCCGGTATTCTTAAAACAACAATGTCTTATTAGGGCCTTAACACCTAGAATTTGGGAGGATGGGAAAATTCCATTATTCTCTAATAACAACAAGAAATTCAGACCTACAAAGACATAACCCTGCCATGTAAATCCTAGTCACTAGGCAGGCAGAGGAGAGGTGAGGAAATTCTGGGTAGCCAATGGGGCCCTGTTTTCTTTCAGTGGATTGATATCAGCTCCACATTCATTGTATTGATTAATTAGGAATTTTATAGGTAGCTTTTTATTATTTATATACAAATAAAAAGATATTTTCTTTTAGAAAATGTTAGTAACACCAACCAATATAAACATGATTCTGCTTGATAAATAATTATATATGTATGTATATGAACACACACATATAACCATACACACGACATACGTAAAATGTCTTTTAATCCTTACCTTCTCTGCACATGAGAGCTCTTGACACAGAGGTATGGAAACAGTTGGAACACCCCACTCTTTTTTATTTCAGCATCCTACATACATGTGTGCATTGCTGTTTTGATGGAGCCTGTTTATTTTCTGGGGTCTACTTGTCTTTCGGGACCTAGATTGCTTTGAGAAGCAGTTCCGAACAGTGTGGAGAGGAAGCCTTACCCACACGAATCTGAACATTTTGTGCTACATTGTGTTGGCCGTTTTTCCATTTGCAGGCGCTAGAACAACTTCCCCAAGCATGTTCTGAGTTTTCTAGAGATGAGGAGGGTTTTACACCACAAGAGCACAAAGACTAAATATTACTCAAATATTACCTTCAAATTATATGTAACAGTACTTTCAACTAGTCCTTTAAGGGAATATTTTCATAGCTTCCAGAATGCTTTTTCTTCTGAATGCTTTCTAGTTCTCCTCCTTCCTCCCCTATTTTGGCCCAGAATCTCCCAAATTCTCCCCATAGTCTTCAAAGCCACTTAATTCTCTTTAGTGTTATCTAAAACACTTCTCTCCTGGCTATGCTTTATGTCCAAACTCATCTTGGCATATGCCAAAGCAAAATGACTTTCCTTTGACCAGGATTCACTAGAAGGTAACAGCATCTGATTCTTTTTTTTTTTTTTTTTTTCATTTGCACTAAGTCCTCATTATTCACCTATACAATAGGGAGGGTATTACTTACCTGTCTGTGCCCAGGCATAAATCAGATGTGACCATGTTTATTCAAAACAATGCAGGGAGGAGATGGACATAACCCTGCAAACTCCGAAGGCTGTGACTGAATCATCTTCAAATTTCCCACTCAGAGACTTCAGAGACTTTTCAATTACAGCCTTCAGGTCTTAGACATTATTTTATGTCTAGCTCCCAAATCAGTATAGGGAAATAAGACCCTGCTTTATGCTATCTCCTCGAGCTGTAAAGGATAGAGGGGTCCTCTGTTGTCCAGGGTCTCCTGCATGTTTACTGATGGACAGCTAGTGTGGCAGTTTCATAGCAGTTACAGCTATTGGCAACCCAAGGCTTGGGGAAACGTCTCACCTAAATGACGCTGTACAAGCACAGATCCAAACCCACATTCTTCTCTGCCTGTTAATGTCTGCAGGGTCTGTGGTCGCATCAGGTTACCTGCCCTCCAGTGAAGGTAAATAACCATCCGGATGTGCCCGCATTCACGCGGAGTGTGTTTTCCAGGGGGTTAATTCATGCTCAGTGTAGCTGAAAGGATCCTGCCATAGAGGGCTCCTTTCTCCAGGCCCTCAGGCTGAGAAGCCAGCCTAACATTTTGCTTTCTTTGTCTAAGCAAAATGAAAGCTTGCTAACTTAGATCAGACTGTGACAAGTCTATTTCTGAAAGAATCTATTCACTCCTCACTGAGCCAGTGTTAATGTGGGAATTTCCCAGGAGGTAAAGGAAAAAGTGGTGCTGATTCTTTTCCTGCTCAGCCTTGGAACTGGCACTTGACAGATATGTGATGCTGGGGAAGTCACTGAACTTTTGGGGGCCTCATGTCCTCCTCATCATTTTCAAATAAGAACAAAATCACCCATCATCACCCATCAGGCAATTTGGCACAGCTAAAGACATGCTTTGTAATTTATAAAAAGTGCAGAAATGTAAAGTGAATTTTTCCTATTCAGAAAATGCAAAAAATTACAATAACAAGAAGTTTCTATGGATTATAACAGAGATTCAAGGTAAAACAAGGGCTTATTATAGAATTAAGCCCTGGACATGTTATTTAAAATGTCATAAATCTTAAAAGGTATGCTTCTATTTAAATTAGATGCATAACATGCAATACATTCATGGCTTGATTTCTATTTTAATTATTTCCCATCAACATTATTTTCTTTACTTATATGTATATGAATTTTAATAATACTGAGATGCTGTTTTTGTTTATCAAATGGATTTTAATAAGCTAAAAATGTCCAGCATTGTCCAACAAAGCAAGCATTGTGATAACATGGCTCTTATATATGAATTAATGGTTTTGTGATGCTCAGTTTGATGTAACAGATCCACTTTTGGGACATTATTTGAAGACCAAAATTGAAGATAGCTTAAAAGATTTAGGTAGTAGGAGATTGATTACTGCATTGTTTAGAATAGAGTAGGAGAGAGAGTAAGGGAAAGATAATACCAAACATTGAGAATTAGTATTGATTAAGTAATGTGGTAATATACAGAATGGCCAATAATCATAGTTGAGACAAATATCGATGGGGGAGAATATAGCAGAGGAAACTACAAAGGTAGCAAAGGAGAAACCCATGACTCATTTTTTAAAAAGTGGGGCAAATGATGATGTTTCCTTGGGTCAGAGCTAGTACTTTGCAAGAAAAACAGAAGTGAATTGCATTAATTAAACACAGCGTTCATTACACAGGTACATTTCACAGGGCAACGAACCCTAAATCTTATACAATACATAGTTTCAGAAACCATAGAAGAACGTGAAATACTTGCAGAGTTAAAATTGCCTACTGATTCTCTGAAGGTTGGTAGAACACTGCACATAGCTCCACTTCATTCCCTCCACCAAACCAGCAAAAACTGGTTGGAGGAACAAGTCATTGACTGCCAGACGATTCCAGTGTGCTTAAGATTGAAGCCTCCCCCGACTTCCCACAACAATGGCAGGTAGAGAATCTTTTTTCTCCCCCAGCAAAATAGGTAGCACATCCCAAAAGATGCTATAGTAGGACAAGACATTAAATGGGAAAGGAAATATTAAAATACTGCAGGCCATGATGAGAAAAGAAAGTCAGGGACCAAGAGAGCTCCCATGTGGACTTCCTCTAAAGATTTAGGCAAGGGAGTTTTACTTTGTGAGATATAAGAAAGCAAGATAATTAGACCAGAGGCTTATTTCTTATTCCCTTCCCTTATCCTCCTGGTAATGTCATTTGAAGCATCAGTAGAAGATTGCTTAGATCTCAGAACCTCTATACATTTGGTTTACAGAAGAGGAAAGTTGTATTCAAAACTCATCAATGGTACCAGAATCTCCTCCATGTCCCATGATGGGCAATAACATCTTGTTGTCAACTGAAATATTTATAAATATCAGTTATAACTGATATTTCTAATTGATGAGGTGGGTGATTTTTTCATTATTGCTGGTTCTCATTTCCTTACATTTTTGTTTAAATTTTCTCTAATGATTAAATATAATCCTGTATTGGGGGAAAATAGGTCTATCCTTGTCCAGGCTGGAGGATATAAAGAAAATGTAGAAGGTAAGTCACAGTCCCGAGTGATGGTCAATGTTGAGACAGGACACATGGAGGAGAGTGGGGCCTGTCCAAGACCAGGATGCTAGTGGTGGGCATGTTCACAATGGCTTACCAGAGAAATATGCAAGGCAGGATTCTAGGATAGAATTCACATTCCTTGACTGTAACAGGTTTGCTTTTATAACATCTGCAGTTCACTCCAGGATACTGTCCTCATATTCCTGAAAGGCCTTCTCTAGTAAGCAATCCGTGCTCTGTCAGATACCACCTGACAAAAACGTCTGAGGATGCATGTGATGGAGGCTTGTGCCAGCTACTGGCTCTCAGGAAAAAGATATAACTCTTCTTCCAAGGTGAGTTTTGCAACAGCAGTCACCAGGGCTAAGGATAAACATCATCTGTTCCCATTGCATAGACTTCATTTTGTCCAGACTTTACAACCCACTTTGTGCCACAAGGATGCCCTGGAAGCAGGTCTGACAATTGGTTCATGCACCTCGATCACCTCCAGGGGAAGACTCCCATTTCATTTGTCAAAAGCATCTGATTTCTGTCTTATTGAACCAACCTTTTCCGTTCTATATGGATGAGTGTCTGGTAAGGGGAGAGGGGGTTACTTCGAGGTGCCCAGTTTTAGGCCCAGTTAAAATCATTCCATTTTCCTTATGTAGGAATCCTGTCCTGGGTGAATATGCTAGCCTTTAGATGTCTGTTTCTTCCACAGGCCTTTGGAGAGTGGCAAGGGTGGAATTCATGAGGGCTGCTCTCAAGAGAAGAGTCAAGTTGTGGAACCCACTTAGGTGTTATCAATACATGAATGAAAGACAAAGTTATGGAATATAATCACAATGGAGTGTTCTCCAGTCATAAAGAAGAATGAAACTTGTCATCTGCAGGATAATGGATTGACCACCAAGTTCTCTTATCACAGAGACATGATGTGTGACAGGTGTGACCCTTTTTATGCTTAATCTTGTTGAGTTTCTTCCTTTCTGTTAAATTAGAAGTGGAACCAACCCAGATGCCTCTCACTGGATGAATGGATCCCAATGCTCTCTGTATATATATGCAATGGAGTTCTACTCAGCTATTAGAAACAAAGATATTGCATCTATTGATGGAAAATGGATGGGATTGAAAGAAATCATGCTGAGTGAAGTTAGCCAAACACAGAGAGTCAAGGGCCGAATGATATCCCTCATTTGTGGAGGCTGGACCTAAACCCAGGCTTGAGAGTAAAGTAGACAAACTCATATATTAGATTCATAGAACAAAAATGTAAAATGTTAATATTTATGAGATACAGTTGCAAGATATTCATAAGATATTTGAACAAGCTATGCTGCATACCTGTACAAAAATGTAAATGTTTAATCTCATTGTCAAATATTTTGAAGAATAACAAGAGATGATAGGAAGGGAGGAGAAAGGGAAATGTTGGAACTGAGATAATGCAAGGTACATTTCAAGCAGTTATAAACGCCACTGTATATACTATAACCATATATATATATAAATGTTCTTCATAGGTATAAGAATTATGTCACTGTATTTGGATTTTTAGGAACAATATAGGTCCCAGAAGAAAGGCAAGGGATCAGGGGATGGGAAGAGGGTGGCAGAGGGATGTGTGTGGGGGATATTGAACAAATTGTATTGCTGAATTGTGTGCATCTAGGAATATGTGATAACTAATCCCAACATTATGTGAAACTATAATGCACTAATAAAAAATAAAAAAATTAGAAGTTCCTTGAAAATAGGTGTTTTAGCCAGCTTTTTCACTGCTGTGACTAAAAGACATAACCAGAACAATTTTAGAGTAGGAAAAGTTTATTTTGGAGCTCATGATTTCAGGGGTCTCAATCCATAGACAGCAGGCTCCATTCCTTGGGGCTGAAGGTGAGGCTGAACATCATGGCAGAAGAGTAAGATGGAGGAAGGTGGCTCAGGGCATTGTAATCAGGAAGCAGAGAGAGACTAAGCTCAGCTCACCAAGCGTCTCCCTCAAAAGTTCACCCTTAATGATTCACCTCCTCTAGCCACACCTTACCTGCCCACAGTTATCACCCAATCCCTATCAAGGGATTATTCACTGATTGAGTTAAGGCTCTCACAACCCAATCATTTCACCTCTAAGACTTGCATTGCCTCACACAAGAGATTTTGGGGGACACCTCACATCCAAGCCATAGTAATGGGAATATTTGATTATTCTAATTCTGGCACAGAGAGACACACACTATAAAATCTGTGTAGACTGGACAAAAAGATGCATGCAATGGATTGATGTGAGTCGAAAGTGCTCCAGGGACCAGGGAATAGAAAGTAACTCAGCAGGAGAGTCAGAGCTGCTGACATGCCATCCCGAGTCTGATTTATTTATTCTCAATCACTTGTGATCACAATGAGAGATTCCTTCTTTCTCAAGGACTGATAGGAAGAAACACGGCAAGCGGAGGAACAGGTAGGGCATTGGAGCATGTGTGTTCCTGCTGTCAGGGTGGGCTATTTTCAGTGTGTTGGTGTGAGCTAACCTCCTGCTGGGAAAAGTGCTGTTGAGGATAAGGGAGAGATGCTGCGAGTGCAGATTAGTTGAGGAGGGGGAGTCCTTGAGAGGAGAGAAACAATTGCACAGAAAACAGAAACAAATGGAAAAGTAGAAAAGAAGATTGTAATGAAGGGCATGTGTTTGTGCTGAAATGAAAATTTTAGATGATGGACACACAAACTAATAAGGTTAAAAAAAAGAGAATATTCTCTTGAGCATTTCCTTCATAAAGAGAATATTTCCACCATATGTTAGTGGAGATAGGATGGGGAATCTCAATTTTTGGAAACCTAAGCTTGAAAAAGCATTATTACTAGATAAAACATGATACTTGGAAGAAAAATTCCCATCATGTCATTGACTAGCTTTCAGAGCTCAATAAACCTCACCCTTAAGATCTATGAGAAAAATTAAAATAAGGTAGCACATATCAATGTTGTTTACATTAAAAGATTCTAAAAGTGGGGCTGGAGTGGTGGCTCCACTGTTATGGCGCTTGCCTGGCATGCGTGAGTACACGGGTTCAAACCCCAGCACCACTTACACAACTAAGTGTCAGAGCAACGAAAGCCATGTGAAAAACTCAATAAAAATTGATTCTCTCTGTCTCTCTCTCTCACTGTCCTTCTCTCTTAAAAAATAATTCTAAAAGTTAAAATACTATTGCCTCTTAAACTAAGTCATAGACAAAGGAAGCAGAATTTAGGGTAGTTTATCAATGGCTAATACATTATTTTTAATATTGCACTTATGAAAAGTTCCCTCCGAAAAATAAATCGGATTATCACAATATTAGGGGCTTTAGCCAGAATTACAGGACAGAGAACACATGTATTTAGCAGATCTGTACAATAGCATAAGCTTATTGCTTTGGAAACCATTAGTAGTAAATGGAATTGCACAATGAGAGTCAAATCCCCATTGCATTCGAAGCAGGGTCTGTGCAAATATAATAGCTGTATATTCTTTGTTGTTGTACTCAGATTTGAATGCAGTGAACTAGGCCAAGAAGCTTTATCACATTGCGGTGACTTTTGCCCAAATCACCAATCAGCAGAATCTCTTGAGTCAGCAGAACGTCTTTCTTAAGTACTTACATTTTAGAAGAAATAAAGTACACGTGTTTCATAAAATAAACTACCATCAACTTTTTTAATTGTGATAAAATTTGCCAGATTATCCAGATGCAACTTCCACTTGAAGCCAGTCTCATATATTGAGGTTACTGCTAAAAAAAATATTGAGCTATGACCACCTCAAGATCCTAAACTCAGAAATGACTGAAGTTTTCAATATTCTCAGGATAAAGCAGCAAGAAGATGAAACATAAAATGGATTTTGGAAAATATTAAATTTAATATTTTTCCTTAAGTAACTTCCTATAATATAGTACTTCAATTATTCTATATCTCATGCACATAATATGTTTTAAAAATCTTTTCAACGTTAGAAAACTTTTCTCAATAAGGGGTATGATTATTTGAGACTCTGAAAATGCGATAAAGATATTAGTGTAAAAAACATTTTTAAAAGGCCGGCCTAACCAGGTAACTGGTAAGAACGAAACAATTTGTTATCTGAAATAAAGCCTACAAAATAGAGCTTTATGATATATATTTAAGATATATTTAAGAAAATGAAGAAAATGTATTATTATAAGTTTACTTATTCTAGCAAAAAAAATCATATGACTTTAGAAATGAAAGTCTCCTAAGATATGACCTAGATTAAAAGATAAAAATACTAAATGCAATAATACATAGGGCAGAGAAATAAGCTCTGTTTACATGAAAAGCAGATCATCAGGAAATTTAATAGGAATGTTATTGCCTGAACATAATGTTTTTTTCAAGATGACTTATACTTTAATTCATTTAGAATATCACTCATATATGACAGCTTTAAGTATCAGTGACTGTCCCAGGGTCATTTGAAGTCCAGGATAGAGGGTATGCGACTCCTTCATTCCCAAGTGCCAAACGTTGATTGGGATGGATGGGACAGCTGGCTGGGAACAGGCCATGCTTCTCTTTCTCTGCACATAGTCTCTACATGTGGCTAACTTGGATTTCTTCAAAGAATGACAGCCTTTGGGTAAATTTCTTACATGGTGATACCTTCCCCCAGGTCATGCGTTCCCAGATATCCAGATGTAAAGCACAAGGTATCACTGGACCTAGCTTCAGAAGTCATACTTCCATCTGTTCCACTTCATGCCACTTGTTAATAGCCAATTAGAGGACCCTCTAGATTGAAGGGGCAGAGACTACACAATGATATAAACACAGAAGAAATGGTTCATGAGGGGAGTATCTTCAGAGACCAGCTGCCACCCTCCCACAGCACTTCACTGTGTTATACACATTACTAACATTTCCTTTCACTTCCCTTAGAACATTGCTTTCAAATCAATTGAGAGTTTTCAAAAATTTGTGGCCATAAACCATATTTATATTTTAATTATATATATATTTAATTTATCTTGCTTATTTTGTTCATTCATTAACTAAGTAATCTGCTAATTAATCCAACAAACTCACTAGGGGTACCTATAATTCTGCAATTGGACTTATAAACATGAATATTTGAAGACATCTCACAGTCTGTGCCCAGGACAATATGGTGGATGAACATATTAAGAAACAATTATAGTTATTATTAGATAAAAAGAATTTTGTTGATCATATTGTCAATGGTATGGAAGAATCAATTTGAATAAAGTGATAAGGTTCCAGGTGATGGAATGCAGAATGTGAAAGTTGTTTAGGAGCTTGCATTTTGGAACAAATGCAACAATATAATAAAAGTCAACAAAATGTCAAAGGGCTGTTAGTGTGATCCTGTCCTATTAATCCCAAAATTCTCAGTAAATTTATTGAACTGGTGAAATGTTAAGTATGATTTTTTCCAAGGAAGTATTAGGGAGTAAACTCAGGGGTGCTCTACCAGTGAGCTACACCCCCAGCCCCTTTTTCATTTTTTTTATTTTAAGACAGAGTCTTGGAAAGTTGCTGTGGCTGGCCTTGAATTTATGTGCCTTCTGCCTGTCTCCCGAGTCACTGGGATTATAGGTGTGTACCACCATACCTAGCACTAAGTATGATTTTTAATGAATGACAGTGAGTGGTACATATACTGACTTGGAACTCAAACAAGGCTGCAGAAATCAAAGTCATGAGAATAATGAAGCTAACATAAGAAAGAAGAAATGTGGTATTGATGAGGAGAGCTGTCAGTTACTGTAGGACCTGAACCTGAATTTTGGGCCAATTTTACCAGATCTTCCAGCAATAAAAAGGCTCTCCGTCATGGGAGTACATGAGACAACTTTTCACCTGACCTCAGGGCACAAGTTATCTATTCCAAAAGGGTTCTGGTTTAGATTTATCTCTTAATGAAAACTGCTATGTATTTTCATAAACCCCAATAAGCCCAGTTACTTCCAAATGTCTCTATCTAAGTGCTCTAGGGGCAGTGAGTAATGCTTTTTATCTAAGACCCTTATCTGTTCTTGTGCAAGAATCCCACCCTGAGGAGTGTCTGAGGAAAGAGAACAGGAAGGGAAAGAGGACTGGAGGTGGCAAGAATCCTAAAGAGAACTTTAAAAGGGGCAACAATCTCTGCTTCTCCAGAAAGGGCCAAACTGCAGGATATGCTGAAATACCTAAATCTGCTTGTTTCAGATTTTCTGCTGACATTTTTTTATTAGGACCCCAGGCAGAATGAGTAGCCATGGTATTGGTGAGGCAAATTTATTCTTTCAATCCCCAGTCAATGAATTTGCTACACTACAATGGCATTTCCAGAAACGTGAGGATGAAGACTTTCTGTTTCTCTTTCTCTCTCTTTTTTTTTAAACTTGAAAACTTTGGTGCATGTGTGTGAGAAAGTAAGGGGAAGGCAGAATTCAGGGTTCTAACACAAAATGTTGACTTTGCTTCTGGTAATTTCTTTTCTTAACAATGACACTCCTTTATTTTGCTTTGGTTTGGTTTTCCTACTTTGTCCTTAACTATAGTACCATTTGCTTCTGAAAGAAAACCTGTTTCATACAGTCATTTACACATGTGTATATGTATATGTGTGTATGCACGCATTCCTATATAATATTTTGGCTAATTTTATATGTGTATAGATTTTAATATAGATAAAAATACTGTGTCTTGATTTCTCACTTGTTTTGAGCTCAACACTGTTATTTTCACTTTTTCTACTATATGAATATCTGATATCTTCAACATCTGCATGACATTCACTTAAGAATTTACCACATTCACCTTTTGATAGTTTGTCTCTAAGTTCTTACTATATAGGCAAAACTATGATGAATATATTTATCTATTTCCCTTTAGTGACTTGTGTTTTTGGGTCAGGAGTGATATCACCTGGCTTTAGGGCTTTATGTGTATTGATTTACATTCAATTGCATATTGTATACTAATTTGATTACTAAAACTTATACTCTCATCAACAATGCAAGAAAAAATTTGTCTTCCTAAATCCCTGCCGATATATGCTGGTAACCAGCATCTTAATTTTTGCCCTTTGGGTATGGGAAAATGATATTGTACCCTTGTTTTTTGTTTGTTTAGTTTTCATTTCCACATCCTCTCCTCCTTCCCAGTCCCTAGAATGTAGTAGATTCTCATAAACGTATATTGAACAATTACACATGGGACTGAAAGGAAAAGCCGTTCAAACTGAAATAAATACTTGGCGTTTTCTATGAGTTCAGTGTGACTGCATTATTAAGTTTAGTGTGTTAAATGACTTTGCTACTCTGGAACTCTCTCTTGTTCTGGGCCATCTCTTAGAAGCTATCCGCCACGAAGGCAGAGTCATTTGCTGTTCGGATCTAACTTTGTACACACTTTCTTTAATTTCACTCTAGGACTCGCTAGCTGTCATTTCCTAACTGACACAGACTAACGGAGGGGAACACATGCTGGAGTGTACACAGTCGCAAGTGGTTCTCATGGGAACTGTTTCAGTCTTTCTGTGAGAAGAGTGTAAACCATTCCGAGCATGTGCAGCGATATCAAGGTGCTAGTATGAATCGTAGTGATAATGTGTGTCTGTGTTCATGAGGAATATTGGACTTTCTCTGGTTTGGATATGAATTGTCCCCCAAAATATCATATATGAGAAAATAGAAGAATGTTCAGAGGTGAAATGATTAAATCATGATAGCTGTCACCTATTTGGTGGATTAATTCACTTGACTGGATTAACTGTATGGTAACTGAAGTTAGGTCGTGTGTGGCTGGAGGAGATAGGTCACTTTGGGGTCTATATTTTGTCCCTGGAGAGCAGAGCTCTCTCTGCTTCCTGGTTGCCGGGTCCTGAGCTGCCTTTATTTATCATTCCCCTGTGTCATGATGTTCTATCTTAGAAACTTTGGTCTAGAGCTGTGAACTCAGCCAACCATCAACTGAACCTCTGGAGCCATGAGTTAAACTGTTCCTTCTCAGTATTATTCCAGTCAGGTCTTTTGGTCACAGGGATGCAAAGCTGACTAAAATAGTCTGTAATTTTTTTCTTGTTATGTTTTTTTTTACTTTGTACAATGAGTTGTGAAGCAAATTTTCCTTCCTCCTTTCTTTTCTGGAAGAGTTTTAGTAGGATTTGGTAATAGTTCATCCTTAAAATGTTCTGGATATAGTAAAAATGGCCCACGACTACTCTTGGTATTTGAAACTGTCACTCTCTGCTTCCAGCATGAAGATGATGCAGAGGCTTCTCTTTTGTAAAAGAATTAGAGCAACCTCCAGGATCTGCCTTCACTTCCTCACATCAACACTAAATCTAAAACTAAGACTTTCACCACATAATTTGTTCAGGAAAGTTCTGGGCCTGCTAAAGGACAGAAAGTCTTTTATCCAAAGAATCATCTGGAACTAGCCATACTGTACAGCAAGAACATGGAGTAATTATGAGCATGGATTTTGAGGGTACATAAGAAGGACACAATACAAAGATTGATAGGGAGAATTAATTGATATTAGAGCAATTAGATTTAATTCCTGGCAAATAAATGTGTTTTGAGTCAGGTTTTCACATTCTTAGTATTGGCCTTGAACATTTGGAGAAAATAAGAGCTCACAGAACTGTCATAATAATTGATTAAATAAATCAAAAGGCACTGAGCAGAAGAAAGCTGAGTCCTGTCTAAGCTATGATGCGAGTAGCTGTACCACTGAGTGCTCAACCTGGCAGGTACCGTAAGATCAAATATACCTGTTGAGGTAAACATCACCTTGGTAAAAGAATCACATATAGACTTCTGTTTCTCTGGAGCATTGCGTGCTATTTGCAGCCAATGATCATAAACATTTTTAAAAATATCCCTCAGGGTGTTAATGGCCTCTGATTTTAACATGAATGCCTGAACAAATTCCAGAACTGCCCCCCAACTTGGTTCTGTCAGATAAAACAAATGATATATTCAAATCAGTTCAGAATGAATACAAACCAGGACTGAAAAGGTAAATCAAAGACTGAGCACAAACACAGAAGTTAAAAACTTGGCTGTGTAAGCCAATGAGTTAGAGTCCTATGCCATCCAACAATGCCAATACCTCTTTATCACCTGTTATCTGTGATGTAAATGTTGCCTGTAGATAGGATTTATGACCAAGGGAAGTAGGTGGAAAGTAACCATATTTATTCAGCAATTCAGTGGCTTGGCACACGAAGGAAATTGAAAAGAAACTACAGTGTACTGCACCCCTCAATCATCAGTGATCATTCAGTAAGTGCATCGGGACTCTGAAGAAGACTTGGAAGATCAGCGAAAAGGAGTGTGGAGTAGAGACAATTGGATGTTTCTTTGGGAGTGAGCACAAAATGCAGTCATTTATATTGTAGGTTAATGCCACCTGAGACATCTATCATGAAACAGAGTCAACCAGGAAATAAAATTGAGCTTCTTGATCATGAACTGTGTTGTGCTCTGTCATCGTACACCTTACCGTTGACATATGGACATGTAAAAGGAGTAGCTATCTTGGCAGGAGAGGATAGATATGTGTTCCAAATCATGGACTCCCACTCTCTGAATGTTGATCTAGCTATTGCCCTTGGAAATTGTCCCCCAATGAATGTGAGCATCACGAGACTGTCTTAAATGAGACAAGGAAGTTTGCCGGCTTTAGTGGAACAAGGACATTTAGTTGTGAAACATAGCTCCAGTTAATTTCGCCAACCTTGCTTTTCAATGTTTCCTCTGTTCAGGGGCCTATAAGAGAGGAGCTGCTCTAGAAGTTTTTCTAGGAAGTGGATCTGAATGGTGTGAGGGGTATGGTGTAGTAGGATCTGTGTGGCATTTCCCAGATTTAGCCTGCAGGATTAAAGGACTCATTGCCCCGGATGCAGGGAGTGCAGCTGGATGACGGCTCTAATCTTTTAGCTCTTCATTGCTTTACAAAGAGCCACCTTATTGAAGTCACATCTGCTTCCCAGGAGCAGCCAGCATAACATGAAGGCTACATGTAGGGATACAAACCACCACACCCAAACACAACCCAGGAGGATTAAGAGTGGTGGTTCCATCTTCACTGCTCCCTATGGTTTGGCTGAGGCCTTTGGTGTGACCACACCATCGCCTACCTTCTCCCTCCACCCAATTATACTACCTTCCCTTTCCCAGGTTTAATTCTGAGAATATTCCCCAATAAATTTTCTGCATGCTAATCTTCATCTCATAGTCTACTTTTCCAGGAAAAGGATTTTCACTATTAGCCAATGAATTAATAGTTCAAATACTAATTTAAAACATCAAAATCCCCAGGCTTCTAGGGAATATATGGTATGTAATATAGTCATATAAAAATAATCTACTTTTTAAAAAGCTACATTTTAAAATGCTATAGATTTTCTGATATGGAGCTACTTCAAGAAGTCCTTAATATTTTTTTTATCTTTTAAAGTAAATTGCTCCTATCTACATAAAATAAAGGAAAGGTAGGCATAAGAAATGAAAATTTATTAAAATGAATGCCAACTCTACTTTAGGTGCTATGTTATTAATATAATCATCCTAACAGGTATAGGAAGCCCATATTCAACCCATTTTGTCTTTCTGCACTATGGTGGTGTCAGTTAGAAGGAGCTGTGCTCTGAAGTGAAATGTCACAGCACTCTGTATCATTGGTTGCACATGCACATTTACAAAATCATGACTTGTAAAGTTCATTTTCTAAAAAGGGACCCACAAGTTATAGAAGTTGCAGGCCTCACGAAACCTGGCTCTGCCTCTGGTGCTGCTCATCGCTTTAGACTTCCTCATATGCGTCCTATGTTCAGTTCAAATTGGCATTGGCTTTCTTTCCTGTAATTTGATTAAACTTTTAAGTGAAAATTAGTTTCTTTTATTGAGTTTGGATGGCTCTTCCTTCAGGACTTTCATTATTTCTCAGAGCAGAAATGTTGAGACTCCTCATTATCAGGTTTCCAGGTTTTCAGCCTCAAAATTTTCTACCCTCATCACCATGCTGGAGGTTGATAGAATGCAAAGGAAATTGGCCTGCACACTAAAGAAATGCTGGCAGCCACTTCCTCTGACCTTCGGAGTGTGAGAGCAGGACTTGAAAGTGGTTCTCTGAGGACTGGTCTTATCCCATGTAAGAAACCATAGCTTCCAGCCAAATCTTTCTTCCATCTCTTTGCTTCTAAAAGATTTATTTTCTGGTCCAATTATTCTCCCAGTCACTTACAGCAAGGCTATGCAGTCCTTTATACCTACAGGTGCAACATTTTTAATTAATTACAATGATAACAATGAAAGCTGGTTTGAAATCTCTAAATAACATATATGGATTTTTTAAAGGTACCCAAATTAAAAATAATAGTAACAACAATGATAATTCACATTACACTCTTCTAAAGCAGTTTTATGTTGGGACTAGCCTTTTTGATATTGAGAAAGATGTGATTATTAACATAATGAAGAATATTGCTTAATTTGTAAAATAAAAAATATTTTTTCTGTGATAAAGGAGCATTGGTCTTTGATCAAGTAGGTGTTGAACATATGATATAAAAAGCTGGTCTGAGGAAATTTCTCATTGCTTTCTAAGTGTTCATTTCCAAACCAGATGAATGTGGCTTAAAATACTTTTTTAAAAACATTCTCTTTCTTTCTTTCTTTCTTTTTTTTGAGGGGGGGAGATTTGGGGAATACTGTGCTTACAGTTCTTGCCCCTGGGTACTGCTCATCACCAACTCTTCTAGGTTTCACAAGATGTCATGATTACCACACTGGAATTGGGAATGGAAATTTCCATTTTTATTTGCAACTAAGAGTTTTAAGAGTAATTTTAAGCCATATCTATCATGGTTTCCTGACCTGGCATTCACCAGCTCTTGGTCTAAGAGAAGATGTCAAAGTCTCAATAAAACCCCATAACTTTTAAATTTTATTTTATTTAGGAGTTGAGTAGTTTTACAGTCATAGATGCATATGTAGTAAGACTATGATATGCCCCTGATCCTAATTCAGGATCCCCCCCCACATCACCCACACCCCAGTCTCTTGACTCTTCTATATTCCCCCATAACAGATATAAATATCTATGCATAAACACACACACACACACACACACACGTATGATTGTGCATTTTCCAGAATTAAATGATTGCATCAATATTATTTGGATTCTCAGGGGTGTAAGGAGTAAGCTACATTATTGACTACCCCCAGATCCCTCTCTATCATTCTGCCCTTTCCCCTTCCTCCTTCCTTTTCCTTCCCCAAATTGAAACAACAACAACAAAAATACCCACAAGTTGAATCTGAAATTATATATACCTGTATATACGTTTTTTTCTGCAGTGCCCGTGAAGTAGTAATTTCATCTAAAATAGTTCCTGTAAACTCAAAACTTTAGCCATATGGGGATGCTCCATTGACTCCTCTTCCAGAGGCCAAAATACTTTTTGTTGTTGGTGCCAAGATTCAGAGCTCAGACATAGATTATTGGTTCCAAGAAAGGTAATAAGTATCTTCTTCTCCCTTAATCATATTCTACTCAAAACTTGGAAATGGATTGTGATCACAATTTCCCATGCAATGGCTGACTTCAAAGGTTATGCCCCTGTAAGGTGAGCTGAATCGTGTTCTCTTCACAGGGAGTACATGTTTTAACACCAAGACAGCCCTTTAATCCACTCTAAATCAGGGACTTTGGGAAGGCATAGTGTGTAGAAAGATGAGTGTGGCAAAGGTTAGATAAACACTCGACAAGAGGCAACCTTGCTGGAAAACTTCTTCTGTGTCTCCAGGCTATGGTCCTGGTTCTACTCACCAGAGAGGAGGCTGTTATTTTTGCACAGGGTTACCCTAAAATTTTATCCCATGCCCCAATCCCAATAATATTTGGATGACAAGAAATCTAAACACTTGCCAAGGTAAAACAAACTGTACCATGGAACAATGAAATATATATATATATATATATATATATATATATATATATATATATATAAAAGCAGAAATCCAGCACATTTTCCTGGTTAAATTAAAGAAAAGTGGATTCATTCAGTGAGATAAAGCTTAGACTAAGTGTAAATATTTATAAGATATCCATTCTCAACACGTTAATTTATAAATGTAATATAATCCCATTTGAAACTCCAGTAGGATGTTTTAGCTAACGGGTATTCTAATTACTTTTAATTCAATGTAGGTAAAATAACCTGATACACAATTTATTATTTCTGAGATAGAAAAGACTTCAAGTTTATCCTTACATTGGGGCTGGAGTGGTGACTGGGCAGTTACAATGGTTACAGTGGTTATGACACTTGCCTGGCATGCGCAAGGATGCAGGTTCAAACCACAGCACCACGTACACAAAGAAGGGTTAGCGCAATGGAGGCCACATGAAAAACTAAGTAAATTTTTTTTATTCTCCTTCTCTCTCTCTCTCTCACTGTCCCTTTTTCTTTTAAAAAGAAAGTATCCCTATAGATTTTTTTAAGCATATCACTTTTATGATTTACTAGGTACTCTTCATATGCTGTGTCTGTTTCATAAAGCTTTTGGTAATTTCTCAGAAATGGAAGTAATTGTTCTTCCAATTTTTGACCTGTTGAACTATTCATCTGGAGCCTTCTGTGTATGCTACATCCTACCAAGTGTACATTTCTGTGCCTTTTACCTCTAGACTCTCTGCAGACTCTGCAGTGGCAGTGTCTATATCGGATGCCAGAGATCCAAAGGTAGCCTTCATCATCTGTTCCAGGTGGGCTCTGTATCCAGAGGGCATTTTGCTAAGAAAGTCCTCTGCAGTTTGCGTCCTGACTCTAGTTCTGGGACAGGCCCACTGTTAGAATTTGTGCTTTCATCAAGAACATGAAAGTGTTCCAAAAGCCAGTTCCCACAGAATGCTTTTCAGTTTTTCCAGAAAGCCAAAAGGCAGTGGTGTGGCTTTCAAAGCATTTCCCCAGCTCCCCTGCCTTGCAAAACTCTGCTTCTTCTGGGTAAAGAGCTAGCTGTGCCCAGCAGGCAAGCTTCGCACACCCCAGCCCCTGGACATAGGGAGGGAACGTATTTGACTCTTGGGCATTATGCTTTTTGTCTTGCAGGGAGACTAGTCTGAATGACATCAATTTTCATCAAGTTGCCTGCTGCCATGAGGAAGCAGAGGCTGTCATCCAGTTGCTTCTCTCAGATGAAGCCAGAAAAATGTCTATGATGAGATATCTCAGGGTGTCCTCTGTGGACCTATGCGTCCAGCATGGGGAGGAACAGCATGTGCTCAAGCCAAGGTGATGACTTCTTCCTCCCTGTGATGTTCTCATTTCTTCAACCTGCTCTGCGGGGGCTCCCACATTTGCTTGGCAGTTATGCATAGTAGACACAGTTAGGAGCTGCTGATAAAGAAAGAAAGATGTTCTTTAGCCAGTAAAGAAGCTTATCTATGCTTGCCAAATCAGCTATATAAAATCTGAAAAATTAGTTTTATTCTAAAATGAAATTCAAGCAAAAAAGTGTAATGCTGAATTAAGTTTAAATTAATTAATTCACTATTTTATTTCTTTATGTATGGAGTATTTATTGAGTCTACTTCGTAGATGGAGGTGTAGGGAACTCCTTGTGTTATCAGTTACAGCATCTTTGTAAGACAATTTCTGACCCAAAGTGCATGTCTGTATAACTCATTGTAATTGATAGTAAATAATTATACTGGGCTGTTTTTGTTCTGTCTCAAAATGCAATCAATATCATTATCTAAACTGAGAACAGAAATGAATGTTTAATATTTTTTTCTAGTACTCTAGGATTTTACTTATTTGGCTTAACACATTACGAAAATATATGTGGCTTTTTGGTAGTTAGACTCAAAAAATCCCATTCATTTTCTCAATAAACATCAGCATAGTCTACCGTTATGTGTAGTTTGTAGTACAGAACAATTTTTACCAGTTCCCTAAGTCAATGGTTTTTAAATTGCTTAGCACCTAAATCTCCATCCGTCCAGATGGAAAATCATATTAATTAGCAATATTTATAAATTGTGAGGATCAGAGATAGACCTACGGATTTCATGTCATCTTCTCATCATACCACACAGATCATCTTTTACTTACATGAAGCCTGATTCTGCACTAAATTGTCAATAGTCCCTTGAGGGTCTAATCAATTTCAAACCACTTATCCCACAAAGAAGGATAAAAGTAACTATCAATCATACAAATTGAAGAATTGGCTATAACTCTATTCCATAGGAAGAAAAGTTGACATCAGTATGAGCAATAATAAAATTAACAATAACCAAAATTTATTATTTGTTTATTTTTTGCTTTGACACTAACACAGCATTAAATCCGTTTGCTATTTTACCACATTTAATCTTCATAATAACCCCCTAGTATGTGTGCAAAATAGAGATGCTACCTCTATTTTGAAGTTGAGCAAACTGGAGGTTAAAGATTTTAATTAATTTGTCCAAGGTCATATGTCTACTGTTAACAATAAAATATGGATTTATCTGATTATATATAAGTCCAAAGCAGTAGTTTTCTATCATATTTTGTATCAACTTCTTCATCCAAATTCTCTTTATTAGACATCTATAAAAGATGTAAGTGCTCCCAAATGTACATAATAAGATATAAACACACTGTATTTTGAACTAAAAATTAATGGAAATCTAATGCGGTGATAGCATGTATTAACATCATATGATCCTATTTTTAAGAAAGGCAAAATAAGCATCTTGATATTTCCATAAGATCATGTGAAGACCGTGTTGTCTACCCAGTCTTTTACATTGTCCACCATGTAACCGTTTACCAAGTGAGAGTAGTGGAATTTGAGACTGAGATAAACACTGCCATTGTGGAGTCCACAGAAAGAGGTAAAATGCACAGAAACATGCCCTTGGTAGAAGGTAGCATATACGAAGGGTACAGATAAATTACTCAGAAGGTCAAAAATTGAAAGAACAATTACCTCAATTTGGGAGAAGTTATCAAAGTCTTTATGAAAGAAACACAATCTATGAACATTACCCAGTGAATCATAAGGATGATGTGCTTAAAAAGCTATAGGGATACATTTCAAATTTTTTCATTTCTGGAAAATGATGTGTATCATATTATTTTACTTTCATTGAATTAGTTGAACACTGGAGAAAACATAAAACTAAAATTATGTATAAAAATGTTTAGGTTGACTTTCGTATTTTGTACTGGTTTTGGTTGGTTATACTATATATTGAGTTTGAAGCTCAGGTATAGTCTTTGTGTGGAAAATTCCAATAGAACTGTGAGTTTTGTGTTTGAAATTAGGAAAGTAAAAGTTAAGGGTAGGGATTTGACAGGCAGTTGTCTGAAGGTGACAGGGAAGGGATTTGATAGGCAGTTGTCTGAAGGTGACAGGGAAGGATTTGATAGGCAGTTGTCTGAAGGTGACAGTTGAAGTTAAGACAGTATTTGAAGGAGAAAAGAACAAGAAAAGATGAAAGAAAGAGAGTAAGGAAGGAATGAAGGAATGAAAAAAAGAAAGAAGCTATAAGCTATTCACCCCAGATTCCTAGTAACTGTGTACCCAAAACTCCTTTGCCTAAGATCAGAATGACATTAATTAGAACCTTCGTTTGTGCTTCCATTTCTACTGACAAGGAGATGTGCCTGTTTAGAGACAGTGTAGTCATCAGATTTGATTTTCCAGTGTCTAGACCTAAGCCTCAGGGTGGGTCAGAATATGTGACAGTGGACGTGCTAAGGGTGGAGCTGACACCTGGCCACTGAGACCTATCAATGAGAAAATGCTCTTCGATTCCACAGGACAGTCCTCTCTGATTTCCACTCTTCTAATCCATTAAGTAATTTTTGTAAGCAACTAATTCCCAGCATTCGATCTCATTCTTCCTGAAATATGTACAGTGGTTTTCATTTCTGCCCTGGACATTTTCCAACAGTGGTTACCAAGATCATATTTTGTAAATGTGAAATGAAGAGAATAAAACTTGATGAATACTCAATGATTATAAATATATATATATATATTTATATATTTATATGTTTAATAAGTTTTGTTGCTAAGGTAACTTTGGTATAATGGTAAGAATGCAAATAATAATAATGGTGATGATGTTATCACTACTGAGTATCAATGTGTGACAAGCCCTCCTCTTACAGCTATATGTTTTAATTCATTTGCTTCTGCAATTATCCTTTGAGATATGTATATTACATTCCTATTTTATATATGCAAAAACTGAAGTATCAAAGATTTTATATTCAGTGTCCAACATCACACAACTAGAAAGAACTGAAACTGTAACTGGAAATCTATCCATCAGACACCAGAATTTGTGCTTTTAGTCCCTATGCTGCCTCAAAAATGTAAAAATACAGAACTTAAAGGAACAAAATAAGTGATGAGAAAGAAAAAAACGAGAATAAGTGCAAGAATTTGTATTTAATGGCAAAGAAAGACAATAAAAGGTCAAGCCACTCCTTGAAGGAGCAGTAGAGCATTAACTTTTTTTTTAAATTAATGTTTGCTGTCATTCATTTATTCAGCCCAGGAGATAATCACACATATTTGAAGATAGGGTGGGAGGAGACAGTGCAACAGGAGTGATCAAAGCAAGAGAAGAGAGTAACACCGGCTGCAGAAGAGAGAAAGGGAGAGCATGAGGGAATGAGGCTTCTTATGGCAAGAAGTAGGACCTCCTCTAAGGGTTACAGATCTGAGGACAGCAAGTGATCAGCATGAAGACCAACATGTCCAATCACTGTGGACAACAAACAGGCTTACTCGTACTTGGTGGACCCAGTGCATACAAGGGGTTGCTAAGAACTTCTCTTTTCTATTCTTGTGAAAAATCTCAAAGGGCACCATTTGCTTTTTTCAGAGAATTTGGATTAAGTGATCTTTGATTGCATGATGGTGGCAAAAGGACTGAGATTTGTAGGAAGAGGGGGTTACAAATGTGGACTTAACATGACTTCGTCGGAGACCGCAGCTACTGAATTTTAAAGCCATGGGAAGTTGAATTAAAGATTTGTAGAGATGTATTGGGCAGGAGGGGGGAGGGATAAGAGTGGGTAATTGGGGGGACTTTTGGGGGTAAATCTAATTTTCAGAATTTATATATATATTTTTTCTTTAGAAGTTTGTTTGATTGCTCAACAAATAAATTTCTGAATACAATTTTAAAAAAAGAAAAAAATTTAAAAATGCACGGAAATCAGGTCATCCATGAGGTTTATTTTCAAATATATTAATGTGTTTTTGTACTGCCATTCTTCTTTGGTGTGTTAAAAGAAAATTAGGTAACTACTGTCTCCAAAGTGTTTGGATAATTAAAGTTCCTAATTAGACTTCTGTTGAAGGAGATTTTACAATAAAGAAAATTGCAGACAACTGAAATGATTTGCCAAGATTACCCAGACTCTGACCAGATATTAGAGCAAAACTCTTTATCACATTCATTTCTAGATTTTTAAGCAAAAAAGGATATGGGTAGAAGAGCAGAAAAAAATCACTCTTTTTTCCACCGTGAGTTTCACATATGAACTTTTTCCACCATGAGTTCAACGTACGCACATCTTTGTTCAATCAGCGTGTGTACCACTGTCCACCAGGTGTGCTCTACACAGCTGAATATACTGGAGGTTCTAAGTTTGAATCTTGGGTATGACTTTCCATGAAAATTGCCAATACTGATGTGGTAATGGTGGAAGTTACACACAAAGGCTGTGATTACACAGGATGATACATCAAGAATTTCTGCAGGAGATTCAGCCAACAGTTTCACAGGCCCTATCCATTTACCTCCTCATTTAAATTTAAATATATCAGTCAGAAACATTAAGATCATCTAACAGTGGCTGGCAGATAGGATTACCTCAAAATTCGTATTTGTTAAGTGTGTTACTCAACTCTCAGTTTTTATAACAAATACCTGAGATAAATCAACTTATTGAGGGAAAACGTTTACTTTGGCTCACAATTTTGTAGGCTTCCCTCTGTGATTGGCCCCGTTGCTTTGGGTCGGTGGCAGCGCCTCATGGCAGGAAGTTGAGAAGCGTGAAACTCATGGCCACAGACCTGTTCATGGGTTACTGTACTGAATGCTGTAGGAATCGCAGCACAATGGTCTCCTGCGTATCTAAGCACATTTAAACCTAGAAAAAGTACAGTAAAAAATGGCTAAAATAGTAGTAACAATATATACCTTTTGTATGTATACAATGTGATTTTATTTAACCATAAATGAAAATGAAATGATGTCATTTGCAGGAAAGTGGGTGGAATTTGAAAACATATTCTATGCTCAATATGCCAAACTCAGAAGGTCAGGGTCATATATTTTCTCTCATATGTGGAGTCTAGAGAGGAGAAAGAAAAAGAAATGTGGGAGAATTCATGAAAAGCAAAGGGAGATCAGTGGAATAGAGGAAAGAGACCAGGGAAATGGAGGGTGGGATGGAGGAGGAAGTGCTAGGGAGTGATATTGGCCGAATTATACTGTTATATTGTGTGCACGTGCTAATATGTAACAACAAATCTGAAAAAAATTACATGCAACTGTAATGCACCAATAAAAATATGAAGAAAAAGTAAGTGCACCTTTTGGGGCACTTACTGTGGGTGCAGCTTGTAGGACTGGAGCTGCTCTTTACTACTGTAAACCTTACAAACACTGTGTGCTGAGGTTACACTACATTTGTATAAAAAAATCTGTTCTTTCTTCAATAATTTAATCTTAGCCTATGTAACCTTTTTATCCTATAAACCTTTTATTTTTTACACTTTCTTTTATAGTGTCCCTATATCCCTTATTTTATAGGATTTTTTATATTTTTAAATTGTTATTTTTTAAAACCTCTTCATTGTTAAAAACCAAGTCACATGCACACATATTAACCTAAGCCAACACAGGGTCTGGATCATCATGTTTTTGTCTTCCACCTCCATATCTTTTTCCTCTTGAAGGTCTTCAGGGACAACAATTAGCATCAAGTTGTAATCTACTAGAATAGCAATGCCTTCTTCAGGAAACTTCCTGAAGGACCTGCCAGGGCTGTTCTTTCTTTTTTATAAGTAGAAGGAGTACACTACAAAATAATATAGTATCATAATTACATAAGTCAAAAGCACAGTCATTTACTAAAGTGTTGTGAACTGCACACAATTGTACAAGCTATACTGTTTATGTGACACAAACACAGTGGGCTTATTTACACTAGAATCACCACAGACATGCAAGGAAGGCCTTGTGCTATGACAACTACCATGTCCCCAGGTGAAAAGAGTTTTTCAGCTCCATAATGATCTTACAGGACCACCTATGGCCGATCATTGACTGAAAGTCACTGTGTACAAAGTGATACTATGAAATGTCACAATACAGCATACATTTGGCTTATGATTCTGCAGATTGGCTTAGCATTTCAGATCTAGGCTGGCTTTACTGATCTCTGATGGGCTTGTTTATGTGTCTGTGGTCAGCTGAGGGGTCCCTGTTGGCTGGATAATGTAAGATAGTCTCCTTCACATATCTGAAACTTTGTTAACTGTTAACTAGGGTTAGAGAATGACTGAGTCATGTGACTATTATAATCCATCAGGCTAGACTGCACACCAGAGGATTTCCAGTGATGATGGAAGTATCTGCTGAATCACAACTGCTAATGTTGTTTCTTCTTCTTCTTCTTCTTCTTCTTCTTCTTCTTCTTCTTCTTCTTCTTCTTCTTCTTCTTCTAAGAGAGAAGGACAGGATGGTGAGAGAGAGAGAGAATCAATTTTTATTGAGTTTTTCATATGGTTTTCATTGCTCTGACACATAATTGTGTATGTGGGTTTTGGGATTTGAACCCGTGTACTTGTGCATGCCAGGCAAGCGCCAAGCCACTGCTTCCACCCTCTGCTAATGCTTCTTTGACTGAAACAGCTCACATCAACTCTGCAGATCTAAGGGTAGAGAAATAGATTGCATTTTGTTTCTGTTTTTTTTTCAAGAGAGAGGAAAAAAGAGAGGGAGGGGGAGAGAGAGAAAGGGTTAATCAATTTTATTTAGTTTAGTTTTTCATTTGGTATTTATTGCTCTGACACTTAGTTGTGTATGAGGTGCCTGGGTTTGAACACGGGTCCTCCCACATGCCAGGCAAGCACTGTAACTGCTGAGCCACCACGCCAGCCATTGATTACATTTCTTGATGAGAGAAGCTGTAAGGTCACACTGCAAAGCCACACTTGAAAGGAATGCAATAATTTGAAGCTGATTTTATATTCTATCATATTGGGTTTTGTGAGTTATTTTAAGTCCTTTTCTTTTAATGGTTGATTAAACTTAAATAATATGTATTATATGATTTTTTTAATATTTGTTTGCTTTATAATTCTTACAGAAAATTTTTGGGAAACATTTCATACACAGAAAAGAAAGACTTTCCAAAGTAGAGGACCATGGTGACTCATTTTACAATTGCTCGCTTGCCACATCACCGTTGGATATTGTATGCGTACTGGGCTTTGGTGATATTAGCTAAAGGTGCCTTCTGAGAACAAAGTAGTGTTTATCACTGGTTAATAAAATTTCAGCCTAATTTATAAGGATAATCTAATGAGAGTATTTCTTTTATTTCCAGAGTCAAAGAAAAAGTTTATCTGCCTGCAGTATGGCAGTTTTCCTGTGAGATTCCAGTGGAATCTCCTGACCATACTGGAAAACAAGTAGAGAATAATGAGTGCTGGGGCTGGGGATGCAGGGGTGAGAGGAATCCCTGAGGGGCTCCCAAGAACAAAGCATCTGGACCAGGGCAATCATAAATTATCAAAAAACAAAACAAAATAAAAAAACAAAAACACTACCTTGGAACTTTGCCTATTTGTCTGCAAATTTTTCTTTTTGTAATCAGTTCACAGAAGGACTGCATAAACATTTATATACAGAGTCTTTAATTGTTTTCAGTTTTATAAGAATGTGATTTCCTTTAATAAGATCTGCTAAATCTCTGCTTTCAACCTATCCGATCTCACCCACACGACTGCCCTTTCCCACTCATTCAGTTTCAGAGGTTAAAAAAACATGTTTCTACTGTGGGGCTTATATATTAATCTAATATGGAAAAGTCAAACTAAGCTAGCTTTCTTTCTACTAAAAGACACAATGCATTCTCTCTTATAGACGGAAGTTAGATAAAAAAAAAAACTCAACCTTAAATTAGAATAATGATTATTAAAGATTGAGCAGGGTACGTATGGGAGTGGGGCTGAAAAAGGGTGCTTGGATTTAATCAGTGCACACTGCGTGAATGCATGGGAATAGCATATTGAACATCATTAGTATGTTACAAGCAACCCATGGTAATAAAAATACCCAGTGTGTCATTTTATTTCTCATTATTATTAAAATTCCCTGCAGTAAGCATATGCCATCCTTTATTCTCAAAGATGATTCTGCCTGTGGGCAATCAGTATGAAAAAAAAAATGTGTCCTATAATTGTTTTTCAAGAAAAAGTGATGAATTTCTATAGAGGTGTCCATGCGTTCTCATCTGGAGATTTGCACTCCATAGAACTTGCTGGGGAAGCTAGGGAGTTTGGCCTATTTTCAAAAGAAAATTGTGATCTTTTTTCTTTGTTCAGTACCTTTATAAGAATTTAACCTAGTTCTAACTTAAAAAAATATTAAGATGAAATTAACCCATTTATTCAATGAGGATTTATACGATGACTCCATATTCATAGCTCTATCCAAGGCAATGATGATAAAATTAAGCACACAACCTTATTCCAAAAAACATTTCAGACAGTGAAAGAGATAAGCGCTGAAACACATAAATACATTGCTGTGTACTAGGAATAATAATGGAGAGATATATAAGTTACTGAAAGATGTTAAGAATCAAAAGATATAAAACTCAGAATGAAGAGTAGGGAGTTACTAAGAACGTTGCCAAGGTTGAAACTGTGTGAACTGAGTTGTGAAGCATGAAACTGGATTAGCTCACAGGAGGGGTCTCTTCCAAGCAGAAATGAATAATCACCTATGTCACAGCACTGCCTCGGACGTGGAGGTGGGAATAGCATGAGAAGAGTTAGCTATGAGCACTTGCACTTGGATGTTGTTCACATGGGATAAAAACCAGGAGAGGTAAGCAAAGGCTACACGTCAGAAAACCATGTGTAATACCTTCAAGGAGCCAAAGTGAAGTCGTCATGGTGTTTTGAGCAAAATGGCACCAATTGGCAATTTTTGTCATTTGTAAGGAAACAAAATAAAGACAGAGAGAACTTAGGTGGATGAAAATAAAAGATGACAACATCTAGTCTACAGTATTGCTGAATGCACATACATAACTCAAGCCTACGATAGTGGTCCATATTTATTCGGAATTTAAGAAACTATAACACAATGGGGAAAAACAGTTGATTTTTGGACAAATAGTATCTAATTTTGTGATACCTTATGTGTCATTAGAGAATTTAACTCATTTATAAGATTTATAGGATTTAAGCAGGCAAGGTATGGTCAGTACCATTTTGTAGTCACTGGAATGGATAAGTGGGTGATAAAGCAGAGAGTCAAGAAGATATGTGTAAGCTGGAGCAGTGGCTCAGCATTTGGGGCATTTGCCTGGCATGCACAAGGACCCAGGTTCAAAATTCCAGTACCACATAAACAACTGTGTGTCAGAGAAACAAAGGCCAGATGGAAAAATAAAGTTGATTCTCTCATTCCTCTTCTCTCTGTCACTCTCTCCCTATCTCACTTAAAAAAAAAAAAAAAAATTAAGAAAGATACAAGTTCCAAGAACATAAGTGTTGGAATTTGGACTACTATGCTATGCATAGACACTGGAGAAAAGGGGGACAGACTGGAAGGAAAGAAGTTGATTACATTCATTGGTCTGAGAATAGGTGAAGTTACATGTCTTTCAGGGTCCTAGAGAATGTGTCAGGTTTTGTTCAGGTGGCAGAAGCCTAGAGCAAAAAGAAAGTCTCGTCCAGAACACTTATTGGAGTTTCCCTAGGAGAGTCAAAGCAATAGAAAAAACAACATACAATTAGTGTAAATAATTCCAGCAAGCTTTGGGCCATAAGGGTGGTCTCTGGTTGCCTGGAACCTGGCCCTGGGATGATTTAAGGAAAGGGAAACACTGTCTTGGGGTGTGAGACCTAAAGTCATTATCAGTGCTATACAGTTGGGATTGGATAGAGTGTATATGAGAAACATGCCAAGACCTTTGCTGTTGCCAAGGGATCTGCAGTCTCTCTCTGGCCAGTAAGGTTCTGAAGAGGCCAAAACATCATCAAATACAGAAAATAGAAACAGTAAGTTTTAGGACTGCACCATTTCAAAAACATATGTCCATCTGTTAGACTTTCATATACTGGATTCTATGTAAAATGCTTCACATTAAATCTCCTTAAGTAATTTTCTTTGAAAAAGTTTTATCTATTGAAACAAAGAAGGTAAAAAGGAAGTGGGGAGAGGATAAGGAATGGAGAAAGGAAGGAAAGAACAAAGAAATGAAGCAAAGGTGGGAAGAAAGCAAGGTCAGAGGAACAGAATGAAAGCAAAAGAGGCCAAATATCCAAAGCTTCCTCACTGGATTCATTCTTCAACTGTTATCATTAAATACAATTTGTTTAGTTAAATTTAGATTAATTGTTCTCATTCCCACCCAGGGAACACTGGACAATGTCTGGAGACATTTTTAATTATCATCACTCTGGGGTAATACTAACATCTGTTTTCCAGGGACACTGTGAAGCACTCAGCTGTACACTGGGCCACCCTTTGCAAGAATAGTCACTGATCCCAGCAGGCAATGTGTGCTGACCCAGGCCTTAGGTTCAGGGCCTTCAGGCAAGTACAGGGCACCTGCATCCAGGAATCTGTCCCCCGACCCCCCGTTCCTGAACTACCCAGCCACCATGTGTGTAGCAACCCATACGCAGACTATTCCTGCCCGGTCCAGATATATTGGACCCATACCCACTGCCAATCATCCCAGGTCCTGTAGCAGCAGGTAGGAGGTCTGTTACAGCCTGATATGAAAACCAAGGACCCAACAAAGCACCCAAGCTCTAGTGCTCCTACAATCCAGCAGGCTGCTATGCAACCCCAACAGATTTCAGATCAATGTTCTGGGGCCTAGATCCATAAGGAACAGCAAAACAAGGTTCCAAGCAGAAACAGCTTTCTGAAAGAAGATGATCATCAAAGAGGTGGTATCTGACCTGACTCTTTTTTTTTTTAAATGGTAACATTTTATTAACTTTGCTGTTTTTCCTACATTTTCTTTCCAGATAAATAAAAATATAGATACAGGACACTTTTTTCTGAATCATGTTTGAGTTACACACATGATGTCATTTTATTTCCCAATAATTCTATTTCCTCCCAACAAGGAATTATCTTATGTAACTGTAGTGTAGTCTGACCTGACTCTTTGACCTACAAAGAAGAACTTCAAGTCCTGTTTACCTTCACCACAGGGAACCTCAATTCAAAGATCCAGAAGAAGAATATAAAAAATGAGGAATAACCATGGAATACATGGACAGGGAGCGGGATAAAAACTAGAAGTAATTATCAATGATCTGATTATTAAAAAACAAAACAAAAGAAAAAAAAACTCCAATGAACTAAAAGAAGATTTAATGAAGGGACTAAGTGAGAAAACTCAGGATATGAAGAACTCTATGATCAAAAAAATAGACATAATGAAAAAGGAAGTAATGGAGCTAAAATCTTCAGACAATCATGTCAAAACAACAATGGAAGAATTTAATAATGAACTAAATTCTATAGACAACAGAAACTCAGCTCTGGAACAAAGAACATCTGACAATAAAGATAGGCTGAGTAAGCTTGAGCACACTGATGACCAAAAGAAAAAAAAATTCACAGAATGCAAGCAGAATTTTCAGAAGGTCTGGGATAAAATCAGAAGAAATAATATAAAAGTAATTGGGATACAGGAAGAAATTAAACACAAGTAGAATATGTAAAGAACATTCTCAATAAAATAGTTAAAGAAAAATTTTCCCACATTGAAATAGAAACAGATATACTCATTCAGGAAGTGTATAGGACCCCCAATAGGCTTAATCAAATGAGAAGTTCACCCAGACACATCATATTCAAAATGTACAACAGGGAAAACAAGGAAAATATATTAAAAGTGGTTAACAGAGAGATGCCAAATCACATTCAGAGGCAAACCAATAAGGATCACCTCTGATTTTTCAGTTCAGACTCTAGAAGCAAGAATATCCTGGAAGGAGATCTTTCAGTGTCTGAATGACCACAACATGCAGGGGAGAATACTCTACCCATGAAAGCTCAGCTTCATATTCAATGGGGAAACAAGAACACTTCATGATAAAATCAAACTTGCAGCATTCATGAACAGAAAACCAGCATTACAAAGAATCTTCAAAGATAAACTGCAGATAGAAGCACAAGCAAACACTCCTCAATACCCACAGAGGAAATTCAATAAAGGAACATACTATTAATAGACAACCAAGGCAGCCCAGAACTCACTAATTGAACATGATGACTATGATCTACAACCATATAACTATCCTAACACTGAATGTGAATGGTCTCAATGCACCCATCAAAACACACAGATTAACAGACTGAATGAAAAAACAAAATCCAACAATATGCTGCTTACTGGAGACCCACTTTACAGCCAATGACATCTACAGGTTGAGGGTGAAAGGACAGAAAAAAATCTACCATGTGTACAGCCCAAGAAAGCAAGCTGGAGTTGCAATACTTGTATCCAAAAAGTAGATTTCAAACATATATTAATCAGAAGACATAAAGAAGGTCATTACATTCTAGTAAAGAGATCAACACAACAGGAAGATATAACCATAGTGAATATATACTCATCAAACATGAATGCTCCCAAATATGTGGAAAAAATACTCTAGGACATAAAACCAGTTGTGGATGTCAACACAATAATACTGAGAGACTCTACCATCAATAGATAGATCATCAAAGCAAAAAAAAAATCTAAGAAAGAGTCTTCACTCTGAATAACTCCATAAATCAACTGGACTTAACAGACATCTATAAAATATTCCATCCAAAATTGGCTGAGAATACCTTCTCAGCAGCACATGAATCCTTCTCCAAAATAGATCATATTCTAGTTCACAAAGAAAATGTCAGCAAATAAAAAAAGTAGATTCTAGTCCATGTACCCTATCAGACTCTAGCAATTA
Source organism: Aplodontia rufa (assembly GCA_004027875.1). Taxonomy (NCBI): domain Eukaryota; kingdom Metazoa; phylum Chordata; class Mammalia; order Rodentia; family Aplodontiidae; genus Aplodontia; species Aplodontia rufa. The sequence goes on from PVKS010003032.1 coordinate 45,418, forward strand.
ACTTAAAAAATCATAACAGAAAGCACACACATACATGGAGATTGAATAAGATCCTATTAAATAAAGAATTGATCAAAGAAGAAATCCAGAAATCAAGAAATTCTTGGAAGAGAATGAGAGTGAAGACACAACATATTAAAACTTTTGGGAAAGCATGAAAGCATTCATAAGGGGAAAATTTATAGCACTGAGTGCCTACATTAAAAATCAGGAGAGCTCTTGAATAAATAAGCTTATGCTCCACCTCAAATCCCTACAAAAGGATGAACAATCTAATCCAAAAGCCAGGGGAAGATAGGAAATAATCAACATCAGAGCTGTAATCAATGAAACTGAGAACAACAACAAGAACAACAAAAACAATTAAAAAGAATGGATGAAGCAAAGAGCTGGTTCTTTGAAAAAAATAAATAAAATTGACAGACCCCTAGCTAATCTCACTAAAAGAAGGAGAAGTTTGAAGAAAAATCAACAAAATCTCCAACAAAAGGGGCATGATCACCATTGACCCCAAGAAAATCAAACAGATTATCAGAACATATTTTGAAAAACTGAACTCCTCTAAATTAGAAAATATGGAAGACATAGACAAATTTCTAGACACATACAATATTCCCAAATTCATGCAGGATGATATTGAAACCTGAAAAAGCCCAATAAAAGACACCTAAATCCATATAGCAAAAGCCATCTAAAGGGAAAAGCTGAGGACCAGATTCCCCACACTTATGAGGAGGAGCTAATGCTTCTCCTTATTAAGCTAATCCAAACATTTTTTATGAGGAAACCATAACTCTGGTACAAAACTCAGCACAGATGCATCAAAAAAAAAAAAAAAAAGAAAAAAGAAAAGAAAATTTCAGACCACTGCCTCTGATGAACATTGGTACAAAAGTCCTTAATAAAGTTCTAACCTCATTCACAACCATTTCAAGTAAATAATTCAGCATTATAAAGTGGGCTTCATTCCTGGGATGCAAGTCTGTTTCAACATATACAAATCAAAAAATGTGATTCATCACTTAAAAGAAATTAAGGGCAAAGAACATGATCATCTCACTTGATGCAGAAAGACCTCAATAAAATCCAGCACATTTATGCTCAAAATTCTAGAGAAATAGTGATCAAAGGATCTTATCTTAACTTTGCAAAGGCCATATGTGCCAAACCCTAAGCTAGCATAATACTAAATGGAGAAAACCTAAACGAATCTCTACTAAATTCAGGAACATGAAAAGGCTTCCCACTCTCACCACTTTTGTTCATTATAGTCCTTGAAACCCTAGCTGAAGCAATAAGATAAGAAAAAGAAATCAAAGGCATGAGAATAGGAAGAGAGGAATCAAAGTATCCCCTTTTGTTGATGACACAATCTTATGTCTGGAAGATCTAAAACATTCCATCAGAAAAGGGCTTGAGTTTATAAACAGATTTAGCAAATTAGCATGCTACAAGATCAACACCAACAAATGAATAGCTTTCCCATATGATAACAATGATAGGGCAGAAAAAGAAATGAGGAAATCTGTCCCATTCACAATATCCTCAAAAAGAATAAAATACTTAAGAATTAATCTATGAAGGGTGGGGGACTAGTGTGATGGCTCAGTCATTTAGGTACTTGCCTCACATGCACAAGGATGCAGGTTTGAATACCAAAAGCACATACACAATGGAGTGTTGGAGCAATGAAAGCAAAACGAAAAAATAAATGAAACTTGATTCTTTCTTTCTGTCTTTTTCACTATCCCTCTCTCTCTTAAAAAAATTCTAATGAGGAATATAAAACACCTCTACAACAAAAATTATCAAATATTGAAGACAAAAATTGAGGAAGACCTGAGAAGACATAAAGAAATTTCATGTTCTTGGATAGGTAGAATTAATATAATTAAAATGACAAGCCTGCCAAAAGTGCTACATATTCAATGCAATCCCTGTCAAGATACTAATGTCATTCTTTACAGATATCATAAAAGAAATTTTCAAATTCATTTGGAACAACAAGAAACCAAGAATAGCCACACATTACTAAGGAAGAAAGACAAAAGAGGTGGTTTTGTAATACCAGATCTAAAATTACATTATAGAGCTGTAGTAACAAAAACAGCATGGTACTGGTATCAAGATAGGAAGAAGACCAATATAATAGAAGACTTTGACACAAACCCAGAAATATTTAAAAATCAGATCTTTGACAAAGGGAAACAAAATACAGCATGGAGGAGAGACAGTCTATTCACCAAATGATGTTGGATAAAGTGGGCAGCCACTTGCAGAAAATTAAAAATACTTCCTTATCTCTCACCTTGCACAAAAATCAAATCTGAATGGATCAATGAATTAGTAATTGAGCCGTCTATCATACAACTGCTAGAAGAAAAATTAGGACCAACATTCCAACATACGTGAATTTGCAATGACTTCCACAACAAGACTCACAAAGCAAAAGAATTAAAATCAAGAATTAATAAGTGAGATACAATTAAATTAAAAAGCTTTTGCTCAGCAAATAAATTGGTCAAAAGTGTCAGGAGAGAACCCACAGAATGGGAGATAATCATGGCCTGTGATTCCTACAACAGGGCACTAGTATCCAAAATTTACAAAAACTAAAAAAAAAAAACAAAAAAAAAAACAACAACAACAAAAAAAACCCACTTAATATCAAACATACAAAGAATCCAATCAATAAGTGGGCCAGAGAGCTAAACAGAAACTTCTCAACAGAGGAACTTGAGAAAGACAATGTTTACATGAGAAAGTGTTCTAAATCATTAGCAATCAAAGAAATGCAAATCAAAATTACATTAAGATTTCACCTCATTCCAGTCAGACTGGCAAAGATGAAGAATAAAAATAGTGACAAATGCTGGAGGGGCTGTGGTGAGATAGGAACACTAGCACACTGTTGGTGGAACTGCAGACTAGTACAGCTGCCCACTGAACGAACCAACTATCCCTCTTCTGGATATTTTCCCAAAAGAGTTCTTAGATTCATCACGTTGCAAAGAAACAGCAAAATCAATGTTCATAGAGCTCTACTTACAATAGCTAAATTATGGAATCAACCCAGATGCCCATCACTGGATGAATGGATCCAAAAGCTCTGATATATAAACACAAAGGGGTTCTACTCAGTTATTAGAAACAATGATATTGTGGCCTTTAAGAGTAAATGGATGGTAATGGCGGAAATCATGCTGAGCGAAGTCAACCAAACCCAAAGAGTCATGGGTCGCATGTTTTCACTCATCTGTGTAGGCTAGGTCTAACCCAGGCTTGCGTGAAAGGTAGTAAGCTCATGTATTGGACCCACCAAAAGCATAGCAACCATGGTGGAGTGGAACCACAGGGGAAAGGTGGGAGAGGGTTAGAAAAGGAGGGACCATAAGGAGATATCTAAGCAGACAATCAACAATGTAACATATTCTCTCTTCCCCCAAGAAATTAAATAATATTTATGCAATCATTTAATTCTGGAAAATTTGCAGTCTTATATGTATACACATACGTTTATACTTGTTATAGTGGAGTAATATGGAAATATCAAGAGAGTGGTGTGTGGGTGATGTGGTGGTAATTATGGTTTAGGATCAAATGCATCTCATGTTACTTTGTATGCATTTATGACTGTACAACAACTCAACTCCTTAATAAAAAGAAAAATAAAAAAAGGAATGGTCAGAGCCAAGATATTTACAGTGCCTGGGTTGGAAAATCCTGGTTCACATTAGCATTACTTTGGAGTGTAGTGGCACCTTGTAAAATAAATGTTTGTCCTCCAAAACTGCAATTGAACAAACTGAGGCTAATATAATGAATTGTAAAGGTATGTGTGTGCATGATAAAATGATTTGCTACAAAAGTCACATTTATTTTTTAGTTTAAAATGTTTTGCATAGGAGCTGGAGCAGTGGCTCAGCGGTCACAGTGTTTGCCCGGCATGTGCAAGTACATGGGTTCAAACCCCAGCAACCCACTGTTTTTACTGAGTGAAAAATTCAATAAAAATTGATTGTCTCTCTCTCTCTCTCACTGTCCTTCTCTCTTTTTTTAAAAAATGTTTTGCATAAAATTTTAAAGTCAGTGCCACATGATTTCAAATTTTTTAATGAGGTCCGCCATATATTTAGCTGCTTCTCTTGTTTAAAAAGAGAAGCAATTGGAAGAATAAATAACAGAAAAAACACCTTAAGTTTGTTTTCTTTGTGAAACTGTATACCTCTGAGAACCCAGTCCACCAGCAGTGTACTTAGCAATTTCCTCCACTAAAAATAAATTCCAGTGTCATCAAGAGAGGTGTGAAAATGAGGTGGACATTCTATTATTCATTAGATCAAAACACAGGGATAGAAAGATTATTGCAGGGGCTGGAGCGGTGGCTCAGGAGTTAAAGCACTTGCCCAGCATGCTCAAGTACACGGGCTCAAACCCCAGCACCCACATACACAAATAAGTGTCAGAGCAATGAAAGCCATGTGAAAAACTCAATAAAAATTGATTCTCTATGTATCTGTCTCTCTCTCTCAGATAGAAGATAGATCCTTCTATCTTAAAAAAAAGGAAAAGAAAAAAAGTAAGATTATTGCATTGTAATGATGCACTGAGTAATCCATAGTTCTAGAAAGTCAAGTTAGTTGGACTGCTTTGACTTGCACCACACAGTTGTCTCCTGGTTAGTTTTAGCTCCCTTGTATTGGCTTTTCATTCTTTTAGCTTCAATTTCCATCTATATATTAGTGATTCTTCAAACTGCATTTATTTTTAGTCGCAAATCATTAAATCCAATTTCTTCCTATGGATCTGATGCACTCTCTGTTATTTCATCTCAGAAAATGCCTTCCAAACTACCACTAATTTGGAAGTAATCCTTGCTTATCCCTGGTTTCTTGAAACGGAACTTTTAACTGTCTACAGAAAAAGTCGTAGAATGATCACTTCTGGGTCTTGAGAATGTGGGTCCATCTGGTCTACAAGTAACTGTCACTATGCTCAATATTTCCCAAGAGGAGAATTATGGTAACAATTTTCCAATTGTTTGAGTCAGCTTTGTCATTGCTGTGATGGAAAGATCTGACTAGAACAATTTTAGAGGAGGAAAAGTTCATGTGGTGCTCAGTTGCAGAAGTCTCACGCTGTAGGCAGCAGCTCATTGCTCTGGGCCCAAGGTGAGTTCGACCATTATGGCGGAAGAGTGTGACAAAGGATAGCAGCTCAGGACATCACAACAGGAAACAGAAAAACAGAGATTCCCCTCACCATGGACAAAGTATGTAACCAAAAGACACACTCCCCAATGATCCATCTCCTGCAGCCACACCCTACCTCCCTACAGTTACCGGTCAGCAAATTAATGTACTGATTAGGTTAAGGATTTCCTAACCAATTATTTCATCTCTAAACCTTCTTGCATTATCTTACATATAAACTTTTGGGGGACACCCAATATCTAAACCATAGCACCACTTCACAGAGCATCTAAGTTGCCAATAATTTTGGCAGAAGCTGTCCCAGTACTATGGTGAGGAAAATAATCAGATATCATGAGCAGGGGAAAAAATGTTAGAGCAAAGATACTGTCAATTTCATCAGAGGTTTCTGTTATGCTACCTTGCAAAGAACCTGGTATAATACAGAGTCTTATTAAAGATTTCCTTAGTAAATGACAGAGTTAAAAGTCATAAATTCCCATCTCTTTATAGGGATTGGTGACAGACCTTTTATTTCTATTTTTCTTTATAAAGAGAGAGGGACAGTGAGAGAGACAGAGAAAGAGAGAAACAACTTTATTTAGTTTTTCACATGGCCTTAGTTGCTCCAACACTTAGTTGTGTACGTGATGCTGAGATGTGAAGCTGGGTCCTCGTGCTTGCCAGGAAAGCGCCAAAACCGCTGAGCCACCATTCCAGCCCCTATTTCTATTTTTTAGAAACAGATAGTAAGTAAATAGTTTAAGCTTTGTGGGGATTAACATTTTTATTGTAATTATTTAGTTTTGTAGGGAATATACAGTTACAGCCCACCACTGCCTTCCTTAGCAGTATTGGTAACAGAACCTCTATAAACTTACTGTATATTTATTAAGTGGAAGAATACATGATTAAGTTGAGGTGAATGTTATATTGGTCATAATATGATCTGATGCTCCTTTTCCAAATTCAATCTTTCCTTCTTAATTTTTCCATAGCATCAACTTTTTTAAGTTAGTAATAACTTTCTGCCAAAGTCTCAAGAGAAACCAAGAATAGAACATGCATGATATGTGTCACTGCTATGGCAGTTCTGTGGACGTCACTTCTAGCTATAGAGCTTATTATTAACACAAATTCCTGGACCTCCTGATTATGTGTAATGCTTGTTTGCTAATTATAGAACTGTAAAGTCACAAAGGCACAGAGTAATTTTTGGAATTAATAATAGATTCAAGTATAACACAGGATTTTACTAGTCTCTAAATGTTGAATATTTGGTCTTTGAATCCAAAAAGGATTCAAAACTTGAATCCACTGAGTGGGAATGAAGGGACACATGTGTGATGGCAGGTCATTGGAACAACATGAAGAATGCATTGTATATTTTTTTGGTGAGAGCTGCTCAGTTCTGGATCTCTCATTTTCCTCTTGCTCTTGAGTCAGGATGAAAGGGTTCTCAGGTTTGAGCTTCAGTATTATCCTCATGGAGAACTTAAAAAACATTTTCAGAGATTCTCTCCATGGGCAATTACGGTTCCAGACATGGTTTCATGAATCCAGATTGTCCTACCTTGACCAGCAGGTGAAGGACCAGTGTTGAATGCTAGCTCTACTACCCAGATCTGTAATCCTGAGGAAATATATGCCATACTCCCCACCTACATGGCTTTTGTAGACATTTGTTAACTTCATTCTCTCCTTATCTTTACAAAAAAAAAAAGATGAGCAACTCAGACCTAAAACTGAGAGGTGAGCACTGGGTTCCAATGGGAAGCAATAGCAGAGACTGAACTATCTGCCCTCACCAAAATGTCCATAACATTTTCAATTTTTCTGTACTGTTTCAAATATGTGGGAACAGAAGGCCCAGAGTAAAAGAGCCATATTCCCATGATACTAGTTTTCTAAGTCAGAGCTTCTTTATCATTTCACTACACTTTTATTTCATCTTTGTTAATTTTTTCCATAACACACAAAATTAATAAAGTATTAAAGTAAAGTGGTTTATGCGCATATTTGAACAGAAGCTCATGTATATGGAATTTTTTAGTGTTCATCAATTATACTCATTTTTTTGATCTTTGTAGCCCTGTAAAGTAACTATTATTATTTTTTTCATTTATATTTTAGGAAACAATGCACAAAAATGTTAGGAGACATGCTAGATTCTGGCTATACAGCAATAGAACTGAAGCCCTTTTTATTTTTTATTTTGAGACAGGATGTCAGTAAATTGGTGAGGCTGGCATTGAACTTACAATTCTCTTGCCTCAGCCTCTTGAGTCTGGCCAAAACTGAAGCTTAAGCCAAAATATTTGGTTTGTAAAGTAATATCTTTATGATACTATTATATATTTTTGCAATCTTATTTATCTCCCATTACCATAAATAAACAGCAACCTAAAATTAAAATTTCTATGTAATATGCAACTTATCATAAGCCCACTGTCCAATTACCCCTGTGTAATATATTTTCTTGGTCTAGTAAATATATCTAAAAAGTTTCTACTTATATATTTTTGAAAAGCTAATTCTGAGTTCATAAAATTACAAGATTGTAAGATGCTAGAACAACCCTTAGACAATATCTGGACCAACATTCTGAGGTTACGGATGGGATGGAGATGTTCATGCCTGGAGAGAGTCACTAACTTGCCCAGGATGGCCCAGCCACCTAGTGGCAGAAGCAAGATAAAAACATGGATTCATTTGCTCCTAAGTAAGTACTGCCTTCATCACAGTCCACTGTTATCTGTAAACTTAGTCAACATTTGTCTGAAAGTGAAGTCCCAGGGAAGCTATGTAGTAAGAAGAAAAGAGATTTATCTCTAGCCATCACTTATCAATCTACATGAACATATTTCCTATAAAACACAGTGGGCAAGATGCTTTAATTTAGGATCTTCAAAAATCAGGTCTTGGAGATTAAAAAAAAATTATGCTAAGTGAAATATCCCACACTCAGAGACTCAAGGACAGAATGTTTTATCTCATTTGTGGAAGCTAGAATACAAGCAGAAACAGTATGATATATGGCTAACCTAACAACTACCTCAACATGCATGAATTGTTACACGATCAGGGGGAAACTTGCCTAGGATGCTGGAGGACATAGGGAAGGGGGCATGGAGAGGGGGAAGGGAACAGGAAGGATATCAAGGAGACCGGAGGGAGGGAGTATGGGGGAATATAATCAGAGGGGAATCTCTGACTTCCATGAGAAGTCCAATTAACATGTGGTTTAAGTAGGGGGAAGCACGGAACCATGGAACCCAAGGGGGGAAACCATAGAATGGCATCAGCCTTGGCTTGTTCTGTCATTATACATTTGTTCTTGATTGTTTGATGATGAATCCCTCCTAATTGTAAGACCATTTAACGAATAAAAAAAAATCAAGTTCTATGAGAAGTATGTATACATGTGGATGTTAGGGAAGGTGATCCCAGAAAGCATGATGAAGGGTTGGGACCCTAAAGCAGGAAGGGAGGAAAGCCTTTAAATGATAAACTAACATACAGTTTAAGACTATAGTTAGATCCAGCCCTCTAGGTTAGTCTGAGACTATAATTAGGAATTATCTCATAGAATGTCAGGAAGCCATTCTCATGGTAGATTCTTTCACTGCTCTTCTTGGGTATTCACACCTCATGGTACTTAAAGCCTGTCCCATGTGCTTACTAATCATGTCCCTGCAACCAAGGGAAACCCTTGGGGAGAAAAGTGCAGGTATGTATGGTGCAAATCCACCTGAGGATACTGTCCAATGAATTTACAGGTGACCTGTGCAGTTAGGACTGGACATGGATAACTTGTCTCTAAGATTCATACTTATACTCTCAAGATAGGTTGTACTTATTTCATACATATCATAGTATAGCCTGCATCAAATATTGCTGTAATGGCTTCTAAGGATACATATTCCCCGTAAGACCTGAATCTATCAGGACAACTTCACTTATTCACTCGTCCATCACTAGTGTTTCAAATAGCACATAGTAACTGTCAGTAAATATTTATTGTGTTAATGATTTACTGGAAGAAATTTGACAATTTTTTTAAGAGAGAAAGACATTGACAGAGAAAGAGAGACAGATTCAATATTTATTGAGTTTTTTCACATGGCTCTAACACTTAGTTTTGTATGTACGTAGGTGCTGGGGTTTGAACCCATGTACTTATGCATCCCGGGCAAGCACCGTAACCTCTGAGCCACCACTCCAGCCCAGAAATTTGACATTATAACAGCTTTTCTCTTTTTTTATTTTTCTTTTTTTAGCTTTCTTAATTACAATTGACATATAGTGAGCTTCACATATTTAAAGGGAATAATTTATTAAATGTTAACATAGGTGTATGCTTATAAAACTACCACTACAGTCAAGGTAAAGAACATCAATAATCACACCCAAACTATTGTATCTCCTTGTAAAAGCTCATTCTTGCCTCTCTATACCTCCACCTGCCATCCCAACACAAACTGGATTTCTGTCACTATATATCATTTCTTATTATCTAGAATTTTTATGAATGTAATAGCAAAGTATTCACAGTATGGATAGTTACTTGGACATTTATCAGTATTTTGTGTGCACCAGTGATTCATTCCTTATCATTACTGAGTAATATTCTACTGTGTGGATATACCACTTTGTCCATTCATTTGTTGATGGATACAAGTTACTTATAACTTGGGACTATCAATACCAAATATAATAGAAATACCCACATATACTTTGATATATGGGCATTTGCTATCATTTCCCTTTTGTAAGTCCATAGAATTAAACGATGTATCACATGGAAAATATGCATTTAGATTCTAAGAAAATACCAAACCAATTTCTCTATTAGGTTACATTTTGTATTTCCACCATTGTTTATTCAAGATTTAGTCCCTTCACATTTTTGCCAGTACTTGGTATGTTTAGACTTATAAATTTTTGCCATGCTAATTTTTGTTTAATGGTAACCCAATGTGATTGTAATTTAGTTTTTTGTAATGACTAAGTAATATTTATCTTTTCACACAATTGTTACATGTAGATATCCTTTGTTGAAGGGGTTATTTATGTATTCTGCTATTTTTAATCAGATTATTTATTTCCTTAATGAGTTTGGGGATTGTGTTTACATTTTCTTAATAGGAGTTAATTATGAGATGTTCGATTTATGTATATTTTCTCTTTGTGCTTTGTCTTTATTCTCTTAACAGTGTGTTTTGAAAAACAGTAACTTCTAATTTTAATGATATTTCAATATCTTTTATCTTTTTTACTTTTACGGACCATGTTTTGGGAGCTATATTGAAAAAAATATTTATTTAACTTGAGATTGCAGAGAATTTCTTATGTCTCCTTCCAGAAGTATTTAATATTTTATAATTCTTTACCATCCTTATGTTCCTTATGTTACAAAATGTGGATCAAAGCTAATTTTTTTTGTATTTGGTTAGGAGTCATTTCAATAACCTCTTTAAAAGCAGTTGTTGCACTAAGTGATTGAAATGTGAGTTTACTTCTAGGTTCTCTTATCTGTTTCATTAGTCTGTTTTCATAGCCAGAATGTCCAGAGTCTCCTTGAACCTTTCCCATCCTTGACTCTCTCTCATCCAAACTCTGGCACTTCTGTCATCCTGAATGTGGCCCATCTCCTCCACCCTCGTGTTCTCTGGGTTCTTACTGAAGCCCTGCTCCCTGCTCTGAAATCTGGGAATCCCCTCAAGGAGTAAACTGCACCGGTCATTAGACTCATCTCCTTTGCTTCCCAAGTCTCAGGGATCATCATCCTTTCCATGTCTCCAAAACTGTTGTTTTTAATTTTTTTTTCAGGATGATCACTGATTTCAGGTACCAGGGTAAGTTCTTTTCCATTTATTTCTTCTTCACCAAAAGCAACTATAACATTTTGGAGCCTCCCTTTCTTGTACAATCAGAGGCAGTGAATAGGAATATTTTAAAAATTATTCCAAATTGTATAGAATAGCAGAATGTAAAGCATTGGGTACTTAATGTATGCACATATTTAAAGTATCACATAAGGCTTCTATAGAGAATCAGAAGACTGATGGGATGAATAAAAGGACTTTGTATGCCTTGGCTGCGAGATAGCATATAATAGCTCAGGCACTGTTATTTTGCCAGGTAGACTGTTGCAAGTAAAAGTAATATTTAGACTGCAAAGTTCAAGTTGATGGGCAGTGACTGCTTTAGCAATTTAATAACGTTGGCGGTTGATTGGTCAGTTAGTTTTTATGAAACGTATTCCGTGACTGTCCCTAAATCTTAGCATGGCGATGGGATGGTATGTTTTATTCTTACTTGAAGACTTGGGTATGCTTCACAATTGTTTCTATGGTTACAGAAGTCTCATTGATTTGTTTTTCTCTCCAGTGGAGCAGGAACCATGTTATTAATTTGGAGAAAAAGTTGCCTAGGGAGGAGGAAAGTTGACCATACAAGGGGTCTGACTGCCAAATGACTCAGTCACAGAAGAGCTTCTAGACCAGCACCAAGAATCAGTCTCTGAGTCAGCTGCCCCGTTGGAACAAGACAGAAGAGAAAATTCTTAGTTGCCATCCTATTTGTCAAGTGCAACAGCATTCAATGTCTACATTTAACTTTAATGCTTGGAAGTAGAAACTTGGACATAAGGATGGAAATTAGTTTGCTCAAAAGGTGCTAAAGAAAAAAATGTATCTTTCCCCATTAAAACTCGGGAACAAATGCTTAATTCTCATCGCCCTTGCTTTTACCTCTTATTAGTACTAATTATAACTGTTCAGACAAAATCAAGGATAAGTTTTGTCCCAAGCATTCTGTTAACCACTACAAAGTTAGACATAAATAATATAATATGTTCCCAACATTTTAATCATGTAAACAAAGTGTCTACAATACCTAAAATCCTTATATACAATTATTCAATTAACTTCTTCCACATATAAGTCAAGAGCAAGTAGGAACAAAGCATATGATAATTTTATGATTTTAGTTTTCTTAAAACATTCATAAAAGACCATCTCAAGCATTTTGGGGAGGAAAGAGATTCTTTTTGTTATTGATAGTTAAGTCTGCCTGTATTCCCCAGGGTACACTGAAAATAGCATGATGTGATAGCACAGTGCTGAACAGGGGTCAGAAGACATTGACTTTGTTCTAGATAAGCCACTCATGAGCTGAGTGAACTTAGGAAAGATGTCACTGAATCTCAGTTATCACAGCTATACACTGGGGAAAGTGGAGACATTAATTACTTATTTCACCCAATATATGATGGACAAAATAATGTACATGAAAGTTCTTATAAAAAGTCAGTGTTTTGAAAACTTAAAATGTAATGCAATAGAGGTAACATACTATGGACCTAAAATTCGTGCTCTCTCTTTGCAGTTGTCTCTGGCATATGCCTCCCCAGTCAGGGGCTGTATTTCCTGCGCACCCAGATGGCACTTCAAAGTCTTCACCAATGAAAAGTGAAGGAAAGTGACGTCAGTTCTAGGACCCCATAATTAAAGAAAAATACGTCCTCTCTTTCATTTTCCTGCCCACTGACTAGCTACAAAAAATTCTTGGGACCCATTCACTCAAAAGAATCCAGATCTCTAAAAGACTATATCAAGAAGCATAGTCTACCTGGCAATTAAACAGGTAGTTTTGCCATACCAGATTTAAAACTATCCTATAGAGCTGTAGTAACAAAGACAGCATGGTACTGGTATCAAGATAGGAAAGAAGTCCAATGGAATAGAACAGAAGACCCTGAAACAAACCCTCAAATCTTTAAACATCTGATTTTTTACAAAGGGGGACAAAATATTACATGGAGAAGAGGCAGTCTCTTCAACAAATGGTGCTAGACAAACTGGACAGCCACTTGCAGAAAGTTGAAATTAAACCCATATCTTTCTCCTTACACCAGAATCAAATAAAAATGGATCAAGAAGCTAGGAATTAAACCAGCTACCTTGCAACTGATGGAAGACAAATTAGGTCCAACACTTCAGCATTTGGGAGTAGGCAAAGACTTTCTCAGCATGTCTCCTAAAGTGAAAGAAGTAAAGTCAAACTCAGTGCATGGGATGCCATAAAGCTAAAAAGCTTTTGCACTGCCAAGGAAAAAATCAAAAGAGTCAAGAGGTTTCCTACAGAAATGGAAAGAATCATGGACTATGATTCCTCGGACAGGGGACTCATATCCAGAATCTACAAAATCCTCAACTACAACAACACAAACAACCCAATCAATAAATGGGCCAAAGAGCTAAATAGAAACTTCTCAACAGAAGACATTGATCAAGCCAATGAACACATGAGAAAGTGCTCTAAATCACTATTAATCAGAGAAATGCAAATGAAAACTACATTAAGATATCACCTCACGCCAGTCAGAATGGCAAAAATGAAGAAAATAAACAATAATAGATGCTGGAGGGGCTGTGGAGAGATAGGCACACTAACACACTGTTGGTGGAGCTGCAGACTGGTACAGCCCCTCTGGAAAGCAGTGTGGAGAATCCTCAAAAAATTAGGGATGAGCCCACCTTATGACCCTGCTATTCCATTCCTGGGTATCTTTCCAGGGGATTTAGAATCAGCACATTATAGTGACACAGCAATATCTATGTTCATAGCAGCTCAATTTACAATAGCTAAATCATGGAAACAACCCAGATGTCCCTCACTGGATGAATGGACCCAAAAGCTATAGTACATATATACCATGGAATTTTACACAGCAATTAGAAACAATAATATTGCAGCCTTTGAAGGTAAATGGATGGCTATGGAAGAAATTATGCTGACTAAAATCAGCTTAACCCAGAGAACCAGGGGTGGAATGTCTTCACTCATCTGTGGAGGCTGGAACTAGACCCTGGCCATTGAGAGATGTGGTCTATTAGCAGGTGTTAAATCCAGATATAATGTAATGTTACACAACCTAATACTTTTTTTTTTACAAATGTTGTGAGAAGGGAGGGATAAGGGTGGGAAACTGGGAGGGGGCACTGTTGGGGGTATATCTAATCTTCAGAATCTATATACATTATATATTATTTTGTTAAAAATTTATATGATGGGTCAACAAATAAATTTCTCATTAAAAAACACATTGTATTGGGTAAGAAACAAATAAATTGCTCTTTAAAGAAATTTTAGAGCTTATTTGCTATAGTTAGAGTTACCTAATTAATATAGTCTGAGGACTTTGGCTTTAAGGAAGAAGAAACAATAAGGAAGAGTGGTGTCCCTTGAAAGAACAGTTTGCAAGACATTGAACATCAATCAATAAAGAAGAGTGATCTCTGAGAGAGAAGGAAAAAGATTGCCTCTGATGGGAAGCCGGTGGGAAGGTGCGTGAATCTTGAACTGGGGCAGTTCAGCTAGAGGAACTAAGGTCTCCCTGTAATCCCTGTCACTCCGGAACTCTTGAGGCTGAAGCGGGAGGATCACAGATTCAAGGCCAGGTTCAGCAACTTAGCAAGACCCAAGGTCGAAATCCCTTCAGAGAATTCCCAGGCTGCGGGGGCAGACTGCAATGTGCAAGTGTGTCTGACTCCCTGCTGTGAGGAAATGGAGCTAAGAGTGGGGAAACTGAGTCAACTGTAGTTCACATGGTGATCCCAGAAGAGTGAAAGGCTATCTCTGGAAAACTGGAGAGGCCCTCTTATGCTGAATGCAGCAGTGTCCAGCTGGGCATTGTATGCACATACGCACAAGGAAATGTACAGGTAATGGGGTCCAAGGCTCCAAACACGTAGGCAGTAGTTTTGAAAACATCATGATTCACAGGACATTGAACAGAGTAGAAAGAGCAATTGTTCTAAGTAGGAGGGACTATGTAGCAATAGACTGAACTGCATTCTTGAAAATCTTTTGCCTTGGCAAATCTTAAAAGTAAGATCTGAAAGTATCAAACTATCTCCAGGTAAGTTAACTGAATCTCAGAACAAAACTCAAGAATAGTTATAAAAATACAAAAACAAAAAACAAAAAAACAAAAATAAGCCAACCATTAAAAAGGTAAAAAAAAAGA
Organism: Aplodontia rufa; assembly: GCA_004027875.1. NCBI lineage: Eukaryota > Metazoa > Chordata > Mammalia > Rodentia > Aplodontiidae > Aplodontia > Aplodontia rufa. The sequence goes on from PVKS010003032.1 coordinate 60,646, forward strand.
ATGATAATATCTGACACTCAATTAAAAAATCCTATGTTTGAAGAAGTAGGAAAAATGCACTCTAATTAGGAGAAAAATCAATAAAACTAAATGACTCAGAATAGACAAAGATGTACGAATTTGTGGAATAGGACATTAAAATGTTATTTTAACTCGAGACCCATAAATTCATAAATTTAGAGGTAAGGTAAATTTAAAAATGCCAAGTTGAATTTTAGAGATGAAAATTGAAATTTGTGAGATTAAAAAATACACTAAGTGGAATTAAGAATAGATTAAAAATAGCAGAAGAGAATACATTCAAACATTACAAAACAAAGTATCTGTAACAAGACATTCAAAAGAAACTACCCACAGTGAAAAACCACATAAAACATAGTTTTAAAAAAAAAGCAAATTATGCCTCAGCAAGGTAGGGTGAACTTCAACTAGTTTAATATACAGGAAATCAGAGACTCTAAAAACGAGGTATCAGAGGGGGCTGGAGAGGTGGCTCCGCAGTTACGACACTTGCCTGGCATGCATGAGTACACGGGTTCAAACCCCAGCACCACGTATACAGCTAAGTGTCAGAGCAATGAAAGCCATGTAAAAAACTCAGTAAAAATTGATTTTCTCTGCTGTCTCTCTCACTGTCCTCTCTTTAAAGGGAAAACAAATAGGTAGTGAGAAGATACCTTTGAAGATCAAAACTCTTAAGTCACAAATACAAGAATATCAATGAACCTCAAATACAAAATATAGGAAGAAAAGACATATCATAATCATAGTGTTCAAAAACTGTAAAACAGTTATGTTGGAATGCTCAGCATTATTAACATATCATTTCTTCCCCAAATTTACCCAAGTATTCAAAGAAGCCACAATTAAGTTCTCACCAGATTTCTCCTCCCCTGTGAGCTGTGAAATTAAAATACTGATGAAAAAACCCTAGGATGACCATAATGCATTTGAAATATAGGAAAATGTTGGAGAACTACTGCTACCTATTTCCAGACCATCTGCAAGTTATATTAAAGACCATAAAGATTATATTAAAGTCAAAATAACATGAAAATGGTGCAAAGATCGATGAATAATTAATGAACATAATGAAGAATCCAGATGTTAATCCAAATGTCATGTAAATAGAAAGAAAATACAAACCACAGACTGTGAAAAATATTTGCAAAGCACAAAACTAATAATGAACTTGTATTTATAGTACACAAAACACAAAATTAAATGATAAGAAAACAAAATAACAACAAAAAAGCAAACTTGCCCAAAGAACATACATAAGTTAAAATAAATACATGAAATGATTCTTTTGGGGGGCTTGAATATTTTTTTAATTTTCTTTTTTTTCTAATTAGAATAGTATAATTCTACATAATAGTGGAATTTGTTGATACTTATTTGTACACGCGAAATGATTCTTAATATTATTAGTCATTGGTGAAATAGAAATCAAAGCTACAATATCTCTATGTACCTAATTAAATGGCTAAAATTATTAATCCTGACCATACCAAGTTTTCCAGAGGATGAGGAGGAACTGGGATTCTAGTGACCTATTAGCAGGCAAGTAAAATGGTATAACTATGGAAAATCAGTTGGCAATTTCTTACAAAATTAAATGTGTATCAGACACGTGGTTCTGTCATTTTGTGCTCAAATAGCTATCTATTAAATAAAAATGGGTGCTCATACAAAGAATTATCTACTTACACTCATAGCAGATTTAGTCATAATACCTAACCATTAGAATCATCCAGATACCCATCAACACACAGAAGGACCAACTGTTGGATCCACGTAATAGACTGTGTTTCAACAATGAAAAGCAATTAACTGTGGATACACACTGTAATCTGGACCAATCTCAAAATAACTACGCAGAGTGAAAGGAGACATATTTTTAAATGGTATATACCAGATATATTCTATATGATTCCATTTACATATAAATCAAGGAAATGCAAACTAATAGAGTAGTAAGAAGCAGTTTGGCGGTTGCTCATGGAAATGGGAGTGGAAGGCAGGAGGAATGAAATTTTAGGGGTGCTGATGGACTTGTTTATTTTATTGATTGTGATAATGTTTTCATGGAAGTCTACATATGCCAAAATCAATCAAACTCTACACTTAAATATGCACAGTTTTATTTGTCAATTCACAGCAATGTAGCCCTAAACTCAGGGCTTACTCTGAACCAGTTAGAAAAGTAGGCTTTTGTTCTTTAGGATCTCTTTTCAGCATTTTCTTCTCCAGTGTAGGGTCCCCCTCCTTGTACTCTATCCAAGGTTTCTAAGGCCCAACTGTACTGCCTTTGTCATGAAAAGCAGAGGGAGGGACTCACTTAAATGCTGCCCACTTGTTAGGTGTTTAATGTGAGGTCTTCAGGATTCACTAAGCTGTGACTGTAATGTTCTTCTCCTTCCATTTTAAATGAGAACCTGAGAAGGCTTACTTAATATCAAGCAAGCATCACTTATGGTGCAATGACAAGTACTATTACATTTTAGTAGAACATGGGTAGGTTTGGGAAAAGAGGTTTCCAGGGATCATTGCCATTGATCAACCAATAGTGTTCTTTTGTAAAGTTGGCTTTGATTCTTAGTAATAACAACAGTTTATATTTGTACAGGATGGTAATGATTACCAAGGGCTTTCAGATTTATTATCCCACTTGGACTTGCAAAGGACTTTTGAGGTGAATTAGCATTGATTATGGATAATGAACTTGACTGTTAAGGCTGTTCAACTCTGCTTTCTATTCAAAGCCAGAAGTGGAATTTGAGCTAAACTAATTTGACTTCTCTTCTGAAAACAGAGCTGCTTCCAGTTGAAATGACAGATCTTTTTGAGAGCAGGGTCCTCTTGTCTCCATCTTTCCCAATACAACCAGCAACTTTACTTGATTTATGGAAATTGGATGAGAATTCTGTGCATTCTAAATAAACTTTCAATTTCAGGCTATAGCAATGGAGATTTAACATTCTGTAAAATAATTTAATCATTTGTAAAGAGCAGAATACTCTAAATCCTTTGTGTTAATCAGTTTTGCATGTGATGTCCAATTGTTTTTAACTGTGTTTACTAAATTCACAGATGCTTATTGGAAAGTTCCTTTGAATACTTTGAGGTTTTGTAAATCAAATACATATATGTGTGTGTGTGTGTGTGTGTGTGTGTGTGTGTGTGTGTATTTACTTTTCACTTTGGAATAGTGAAAAGATCATAATTTTGGAATTATAATATACCTTAAAATCTATTTCTATTATTTTCTAGCTATGTTTTCCAAGGTCATTTATCATGAATCATTATCTTAGTGTAGGAAAAAAAGTGATTATAATATAACACTTTTGAGTTTTCCTAAAGAAGTATGTGAAATAAATAAGATATATTAAGAATGATAAGATATTTTTGTTTGGTAGTTTTTAGCAGTTTGCTAATCTTCCTTCCCTATTTGCATTGGTAGCTTCTTAAAGTCAGGGAAACCCTGAACTCACAGCTTATTCAAGAGATAACTTTAAATGGATCATAGACTTAATATTAGAGCAAAAACTCTAATACTGACAAAAGAAAACGTGGAAGGAAACTTTTTATGACTTTTGATTAGACAATGATTTCTTAAGTAGAACACAAAGTACACCACCAAGAGATGAAGAAAAGGAATACATTGGATTCCACTAAAATTAGAAGCTTCTGCTCCTCAAAAGACACTGCTAATAGAACAAAAGACATGCAACAGAATAGGAGAAAATGTAGACAAAACATCTATGTGAAAAAGGCATATTGAAGATATATAAAGGCTCTTAGAATTTAATAATATGAAGATAAATAACAATTTTTAAAATAAATAATAGATGCAAATAGACACTCCACCAAAGATAAATGGTGCAGAAAGATACTCACCATCATCATTTGTTTTGAAAATGAGAAAATTAAAACCATTATGACTTGATACTACATCCCATTAGATACCCAATGTTTAAAAAAAAAACACATTGACCACCAAATTTGGTGAAGATGTTATACAGCTGAGACTCTTACACATTGCTTGTGATAATGCAAAGACACAGGCACTTTGGAAAAAATCCAACTGATGCTAACCATAGACATACTTTATAACCTAGAACTCTCATTGAGCAGTTGCCTTTTCTCCCATGAAGCTTATACCATAAGTACCACTTTTATATTTGGTTCATGGCTCATTCATTCATATCTGACCCTGAGCTAGATTTGGGCAGTCAGACAAACATTAAGTCTGGAGGAAGCTATGTGTAGGGACCCAATTATAAGCATTGTACAAAGCAGTTGGCATAAAGGAGTTCATTCATTCTATCATAGAACAGGTTGATAGTATTTCCGCTTATACTTAGTAGGACATTGGGGTTCAGTCAGAGTGTTTTCCCGGGCAATTGTATGCACCTATTCTTTTATTAAATTGCTCATTAATTCAGACAACATTTATTAAGTATCAACTACATATCACTCTCTTAAGTATAGAGACTGTTATGGTTTAGATGAAAGGTATCCCCCAAAAGGTGAAATAATTGGATTATAAGAGTCTTGATCCAATCAGTGAGTTAATCCCCTGCTATGAATTAACTGGCAATTGTAAGCTGGTAAGGTGTGGCTAGAGTAGGTGGGTCATTGGGGGCGTGCCTTTGGAATATATATATATATATATATATATATATATATATATATATATATATATATATATTTCTTTTATTTTGTAAAAAATGTTGACTAAAACAGAGACCTATTTCAAATTCATGTCTCTGACTAAAACTCAAATTTCAAGAACTGTTCGGTGCTAACAAAGTAGAGAACAGAGAATAATAATTTCTAACTGTGAAGAGGTCAAGAAAAGGTCTGTATAGTTTTGACTGTATTCTTGAATGCTATATTTTATGTTAATAAAATACTAAACATTAACACATCAATCAAATGAGAACATGGGATTTAATAGTCTCTGAGATTCCTTCATGCTATGCTGTGCTATGATTTCCACATTACTCAGAAAAATTGGTGAAAATTAATCGAGATTTAAAGTGAGTAGTTATTGCTGGATATGCTACCCAGATTCCTCCTTCTTTTTTCCTTGTTTCTCTGATGTACAGGTGACAGTGTTCAAAAAAGCCAAAGTTGAATTCTCCTGTGGGTAATGGAAGGCCACTCCACTGGATTACATATCTCCTGCTTCAGAGGTATCTTCATGAGGGATAAGAGAGGGGCAAGACAGGGGTATGCAAGGCCCCCATACATCAATTTGGATGATCTGAGAAGTCATCCCAGGTCCAGAGCTCCTGTGGATTGCTGAAGCTTCCTTTTCATTTGTATTGCAACTCATCTCTTTCTTCTACCCAATCCTACTTATCTCACCAAATTCAGTTCTAATTTCCTAGTTTATTCTCCCATAAGTCCTGAGCATTCAAATCTCTCTGTCTTTCAAAGTCTACTTCCCAAGGACCTGGGCAAGGATCTATGGCATAATTCAAACCAGTAATGAATTACACTTTAGAACCATTTAAAACATTGTGTATTTTATGATTATAACTGCAGAGGAATGGGGGAGTTGATTTGAATTTGTCTTTTCTGAAGAGCTTTTAAAAATACATAAAGTTGTAAGTTATCCTATGATTTGAAAATTAATATTAAAATAGTCAAGGTAGCTAAACATTTAAATATTCATTTTATAGTATTTTACAGTTTATTTATGTGCAAAGCATTTTAAAAGTACAGTCAGAACTACCAAGCATTGTATAACACAGCCCCTCAGAATCTACAAAATAAATCGTTCAAAGTTCTTGTGAGTTAAGTATATGTATTTATACTTCAAAAGATTATCAAAATATGAGACAAAAGGAAATAAAAGGACAAATGAACCACTTAGTGTGTTTGAAATGCTCGGCTAAAAATAAATTAGCATTAATAATAAATTAATATTAGCTTCCTAATTGAGCTGGAAGTTATGATAAATTTTGAACAATTAGCAATAGCTAGACAGAGAAAGTATATTAAAAGGGAGATTGCAAACAGGGAAAGAGTATGATAAAAGGACACAGCTCCAGGTTTATGTAGATTGATGGACTTGTTTGAACATTCCTCCTTGAGAGAAGAAAAGAGACATTGGGCCTTTCCTACATGATGTTTGAGGATCTCAGGGCCAAGGATGGGCACGGTATTAAAAGTAGAAGTAGCCTAACTCTACAGATGGAAACTAAACTACCAGGTAAATCTGATAGGCAGTATCTGAGGCTGGGGCATAGCCAAGCATTGTCTGAACAACGCATGAACATATTTGAGTTTGAAGAATCAGAATTAGGGAGCAGGAGATTGGAAAGCATTCAAAAACATAAAACTACAACAATGTTTACAAAGGTGATTGGGCAGCAAGACCTGGAGAGAACCCCACTGCAAATATGAACAAGGTAGTTTTCATAGAACCTACCAACCTTTCTCCACTTCAGAAAGCAACTGGCATGAACATTTAATTGGTTCAAGCAAAGAAATAGTTCAGGATGGCAGAGGCATGAGTGACACAATTTGAGATGTAATTTGTCAAATCTATTCATGACTACATTCAACTTAATTCAAATTATGCAAAAATGTAGGTTTTTATAGTGCGAATCCATGCCTTGACATTGTAATGCATTATTAATAATTAAAACAAAAAGTTTCATTTTTATAATAAAGCTTGCTTTCACATATTCAGCAAAGTGAAAGATTTTAGTGAAGCAATCAGTGGCCTGGGGAATGAAGTAGTTGGCTTGAGTTGTGCTTGCTTGGCCCTAAATTTTGTTTCTTAAGCTCCAAGACTAATGTTAAGACAATTTGGTGGTGAGTGCCAAAGGGTGGTTCTCAGTTGCTTCCTGGAAGTACTGCTGCTGCTTCATTCCCTTGCTCAACAGGGCAGTTTTATGCATTTATTCTTTTATTAAGTCATCCACTCATTTGACATTTATTAAATACCTACTATAGTTCTGGCACCATGAAATATTCTGAGGATAGGATGCCATTTATGCTTAGATTTAAAGCTTATAAAATGCGGAGAAAATGGGATAGTATTCTCGCCTTTGAACACTCATAATAAAATGTGTACAGAAGGTAAGATAATGATTTGATGCACTAGGATTTTACCTTTGCTCTAAGAATAGGTACTTGATCATGAGCCACGAATTAGCAACGTGATCAAAATCCTGTTGTAAAATACACTATGCTAAAAGGTAGGATCTCCAAAATACTTTCTAGAAAGCAGTGTAGAATTTTTCCATTCCTCCACCTATAAAATTTATATTTATACTCCAAAATGATCAAAGCAGGTGAAAAAAGACACTTAAAAATTATTCTATTCACTCAATTTTATAAAAGCATTTTGAGAAAGTACTTCATGCCAAGAATTCTAAGGGATAAAAATATGAACAAAATACAAATTATAAAGATGAAAGAGTGGTTATAAAGATAAAAGAGCATTAGCCTTTGGGATGATGAGCCATTTTTTCAGTCAGCATCCATTTAATGATCTTCTGCTATGTTCCTGTTTTTATCATACAAGTTATTTCCATCATAATCTTATCGTATCTGGGCTATGTATGTTTTTCAAGCAGAATATTATGGAAGTCTATGCTACTTTTAGAGACTCAAAAGCAGTATCTACTGAGAATAGACAAAAAATTGGGCAAAGCACTGTGGCACCTACCTATATTCCCAGCAATTCAGAAAGCCGAGTCAGGAGGATTATAAGTTTGAGGCCAGTCTCAGCAACTTACTGAGACCATATCTCAAAATAAAAATTAAAAAGGGGGGTAGGTAGGGATGTAGCTCAGTGGTAGTGGTTCAAACAAAACAAAAACACAAAATATAACTAGCAAGATTCTAACAAAATTACTTCTTATGGTTTTATTATTTTTGTATTTAGATCATTTCAATTACCAATTGTTGGCATTTACTGTATACAAAAGCATAATAGAAATACTGTCAGATGCTCAAATGTGATTAATAAAATGAGTATTGAACAAGTTTATTATGTATTTAAAAAGAAAGAAAATGAAATGAGATTCTGTTAAAAGAATGTGGCAGAGGTTTTCACAACATATATGTGTAGATGACTGGAATGGTTAAATATGCAAACTTTAAAGAAAATGACTTATAATGTAAAAGCAAAAGATGGAAGAATGTTGTTTCGTTGTTGCTTTTGTGTGTGTGTGTGTGTGTGTGTATGTGTGTGTGTACACATGTGCAAGTGTAATGACTCAAGACTTAATTCCTGGAAAGGCTTCTCTTCCTTACTAAAGCCAAGAAAACTAATAAAACTCAAACATTTAGCAGAAGTCAAAAAGCTACTTATGAATTTTGAGAAGTGTCGCTCACAATTTTGCAGAAAATTCTGTGGAAGCAAGTAAAAGAGTTAAATGGATTTGAAATAAAAAATAAATTGAAATATCTTAAGGAATCATAAATAAGCACAATCCTAAAATTTGTTTATTGTAAAGAAAACAAAAATATTAATAAATTAGTTAGATACTAGATATGATATAAATAAGCCATAATTTCAGTATAGAAATGTTTTCACTATAACAACAACATTAAACATGAGGTAGAAAAGAAAATAGTCAAGAAGAAAGGAGTTTAAAGAAAAAACTTTAAGGTTAATTAAGGAGATTGCCATTGTATCGATGATGAAGAGAGGAAAAAAAAGACAAGAATCAAGACTAAATCACAGTGAAAACACTTATGTGTAGACCATCATTGTTACAGTCACATTCAGTCCAAATTCAGCTTGAAGATTCATGTGCAGTTAGGGGTAAATGAAAGGATACATTGATCTGGGACCAGTCAGGAAAACACAGCTCCTATTCTGCAGTTTGATGGAAGATATTTAACATGACACACACACACAAAATGCTATACAAGTATTGGAACAACCAAGAAATTGACAACAGCAGAGAGTGGAAACTTGCTGAGAGCTGAAGAGTTCATGCAGGTGGAAAAGGAAGAGACCAAAAGCCAGCCGGTAAAAGCAGGATTCATGCAGAAGACACAGCCACTGCTGAAACTGCTGCCCAGGCAAAGAGAGGGAACGACTGCCTGAATTGTCCCTTCCTCCCTGTTTCCAGCCTACAAACAATTCCTTTCACTGGTTAAAACCAGCCTTAAGGCAGAGAAATACAGTTTGCAGACATCAGACTTCCGTGGCAGAGAGGCAATTAGAGGAAGAGTGGGAAACAGATCTCAGAACAGAGAGTCAAAAGAATACTGCAGGAATGAGAGAAACACACAAATCCACAGAGGGATCAGTACTCGTGTAATTCCCCCAGCCTTTGCAGGGGAAATAAACCAAAGGAGGCAAAACAAAGTATAAACAGACAAGTATGAACAGTCAAGGTGCCAAATCTAGATGTGTTCCAAGAAGCAGATGCTTAAAAATACCCCAGCCTAACTGAAGTGCAGACAAGATAACACCTATTATGTGGGAATAGATGAGAAGAATCAGAAGGCCAAAGAGCTAAATGAAGCAGAGAATTAGTGCAACAATGCAGAACTTAAATTCTAAAAGGATCATTCAAATATCATTACTTTAAAAATGGGATGTGCATAAGATATTATGTTAGCTTGAAGATTCATTTAAGCAGGAGGTAGTGCATGAGAGCAACAGCTTCTTTGCATACCTTGTTCACTGTTGGAGAATTAGCTTTTCTCATACCTTCAAGTCAGGCCTCTGTTGTATGAGGATCCAGATGCCCTGGGAGCAAGTGTGATTCAGTGGGACTGAAAACAGTGGGACCAGGTGTCAATGAAATGGAACTTGCTTTGGGCATTTGCTCATATACACGTCTATGTTCACATTTAGTAGTACCATTCACCTGTACAGGAGTATGTGTTATAACTTAATGCAAAATGTTTTAAATATGGTCATTGGTGCCCAATATTTAATATGATACTAAATATAGAGCAATCGTTAGTAATCGTGAATTAATCTCATTGTCTCAGGAGACTTTTTATGTAATTTGACAACATCGCTGAATTTCTAAGTGATAATTTTATGTCTTTGAGCTACTGTAAAGTAAGGACTACTTATTGAGTTTCTGGGTAGATAAATGACATAAGAAGAAAATGATTTAAAATAGTATCTTGCTCATAGTTAAATGCATGACTATGTATGTTAGGGATTTCAATGTTTGTATCATTTTTGTTACTTTAATAAAATTGAAGGTACCCACTCCAGGTAAAGGACTACTTTATATATTTGCTCCTATCCTGGTGCTTGAAAGACATATGAGATAAACAGCCCCATGTTTAGCATTCTGCCTAAATGAGGTACAAACTTTTGTGTATTCATTCATGAGCTGCTCCTTTTACACCTATGGCAACAAAGTTTATATCTTTCCTGAACTTTAATTGTTTGTATTAAACTGTGTGTGAGACAGCTTTGTTTGGATACATTTAAAACATCAAACTCAGTATTTCTAAATTGGACATTAACTCCTATGTTATCTCTTAGGGTAAAAGTACCGTTATAAACAAATTGAGTTTGTGAATTAGTTCTGATCTCCTCAATAAGACATTTCTACTATTTCTACTTTCAATTGTTTACCATATCTTGTACATTGCTAAAGCAATCCACCTTTTTTCACCCAATTGTCAGTACTTTCATGCTGAATACCATGACCTGGCTTGGCTACTGACAGGCTTGCAAATTATCTTTCATCCCCTGCATGATCCTGGTTACCCTATACACTAATATGCTCATTTTATGACCTGAATGTGGTTTTTCGAGCATTCATATTTGATTTTGCGATTTATGTAAAGTGATAAATGCCTTTGCTTCCTGGATATGCCCCATGTTGGAGGATAAGGCATCCATGCCATGGAATATACATATCTACATGACCTGCTCCTTCCTGTACTTCTCGGTCCATCTCGTATGACCCTTTACCTTCTACTCCAGTCTCCGATGATGCTAGATGTCTCATTCCCCAGGAACACTACATGTGGTAGTCCTTTACTCTGGAACATGTTGTTTTTAATGGACCAATCTCCTACAATTATCTAATTTCTAAACACAACCCAAAAGGAGAAGAGAACATAGCTAGAAAGAATATCTGGAAAATTATGGAAGTAATCGAAGTATGAGGGAAGCATTTGTGTTCTAGAATGCTAGCATCAGAAATGGAGGGTAAGGAAAGAATTGTAGGGACAGCTCAATGGAGTCTTCTGAAAGGTAGTGAACAGCTGATCTCTCAAAGAACACCATGGTCTCTGAAAGAATATTGGTGACATTAAAAAAATGTAAGGGTTCTGAGACGAGGACCTGCACTCAGTTTCTCCATCTTTAAGATGAGAAAGGTAATGTCTGCTTTACCCTAATCTAGGAGAACTATTATGGAAATAATGTAACAAATGTGGAAGTACTTTGAAATAAATGAAGTTTTATGCAACTTGAAAGGTCTGATTTCATGAGTTGAAGAGAGAGCACGTTACTCTCCAAGAGCCCTGGCACTCATCACTGTTCCCTGGGAATCCACGTGCAGAAGGCAGGCTATGCAGAACAGTATGTACAGAGGGAGAAGGGCACTGGTGCCAGAGAAATTATGCATGGTTCCTGAGCTCCCAGAGTTGTCTCTGTTTACCAGGAATGTTGAGATAGTCATATTGACAAATGGAGTTTTTTTTTTTTCTGGGCAAAAGAAGTTTTTCTTTCATGTAATTAAAAAGTATTTGCTGCTGAAGAATAGTCTTGCATAGAGTGTGTAGGCCAGAATGGAGGAGAATTAAATGCTGGTACCAGACTGCAGAGGCAAGAGCAGAAGACTGATGCCAGATTATTCATCTGGCTACTTTTCAGTCAGTTGAGAGACTGCAAAAGAAAACAAATATGTCACCAGTAGGCTCTCTGTTAAACACACATGCACACATGCATGCACACACAAAACGTTGTGGGAAAAGAGAGCAAAGAATCAATGATTTATTCTGAGGTAAGATTTTTAAATTGCAAAAATTAGTTTTTTCTTTCTTTTCCCTTTTCATTTATTTATATATTTACTAAGGAGTTGAGTTGTTGTAAATTGTTGTACAATAATAAATGTGTATAAAGTAACAATATGATATGCACTTGATCTTAAACCATAGCTACTCCCACATTGCCCATGCCCCAGTCTCTAGATTCTTCTGTAGTTCACTCCAATAAGAGATATAAATGTCATATATACATGTATATATATATATATATATATATATATATATACACACATACATATTTGATTGTGAATTTTTCATTTTTTAACACTATGCTTCTGATATTTCATTCCTTTGGTCTAAAACATGCAATAAATTTTTTAAAAACATATCACAGATTTTTCAAACTAAATGTCTGTGGATCGATTTGTTAAAGCATAAATTTATAAAAAAAAGACCTTCAGTAGTCATCTCTTTAAAGATATCATATTTTAGAGTCCCATAATCTCTCCCTTTCATTCATATAAACAAAATGAAAGTCATACTTATTTGCAATTAATTATAATAAAGAAAAAATAATACTACAGAGAGAAATAATCAGAAATTTATTTTATTCACGACCATCATGATTAAAGTTCAGAATTAAACATACTTCATATGTTTCTTTTCTTTTTAAGAGAGAGGGATGGTGAGGGAGAGAAAGAGAGAATCAATTTTATTTAGTTTTTCATGTGGCCTTCTTTGCTCTGAAACTTCATTGTGTACGTGGTGCTGGGGTTCGAACTTGCGTACTTGCGCATGCCAGGCAAGCACCACAACCACTAAGTCACTCCTCCAGCCCTTCATATATTTCTAAGTGAACATAAAATTTGTTTTCAAGTTTCTTCTCTTCTTCTTCTTCTTTTTTTTAAAGGGAAAGGGATAGCGAGAGAGAAGAGAGAGAGAGAACCAATTTTATTTTTAGTTTTTCATGTGGCTTTTGGTGCTCCAAGACTTTGCTGTGTATGTGGTGCGGGGGTTTGAACTCGCATACTTGTGCATGCCAGGCAAGTGCTGTAACCTCTGAGCCAACACTCCAGCCCTCTTCTCTTCTTTTTTTCTGAGATGCAACAGCAGTTTTTGATCACTGTGTAGAATAAAAACATTTGCAGATCTAAAAGTCCAATTAATTTTAGTAAAATGTGACTTTTGAGAACATTTTAAAATAACTATTACATCTCTCTTTCCTATAAACAAATACAAAGTCTGATAAAATCCATAAATTATGTAGTTGGTGCACAGATTTATATCGTCACCTTCCTGTAGTATTTCTGCCAAATCACTGCTTTTGCACATGCAAGATCATTGGGCCGAAATTCCTGATCCCTAATATTTGAAGTAATTTTGCTAAAGGATGTGCTGTAGATGAGCTCAGCTATGGCTGGGTAAAGGTAGTTCTCGAGCTGGAACAATGGATCTCTTGCAGGTCATCCTTAGAAGGTATGCTTTTGGACTAGAGTTTAAGTACTTCCTCTTTTGAAGAAGCTTCTGGCTTATAAAATGTGGAAGAAGATAGCCATCCTACCCACCTTTCTGGGGGTGCCAAGGCTAAAGTAAGTCCACATATGAAAGTACTTTCTGGGGGTATGAACAGTTAAAAGCATTGCATAAGTCTAAAAAATACTACAAAACATAGACACTAAACAGAAATAATTCCCCAGAACTTTTCTTTGTGTACTTGAGAATATAAAATCATCAACCAAATTTGTCTGAATAGAACTTTGGAAATTAATATTCACATCCTTCCCAAATATTTTTTAGTAATCCATCCATTTATATGCAGAAATAATTTTTGTGCCTTTAACTAGAACTACCGAGAAGTCATTGGAACAGGCAACCCGAATAGAACTTGCAGTGTAGACTGCTAACAGATGATGTATCCGTGCCACAAACCAGCTGGCATCCTTTGCAGCCTAATGAATGCGGTCAGGGGAGTGTGTGTATTACCTATTCAAAATTGTACAGAGGGCTCCGGAAGTCCTGAAACAATTCATCTTCTAAAGTCATTGACCTTTTACGCAAATACCCCAGATCAGGCCACATCTCTCCCGTTGACTGGAAAAATGCTTCAGTCTAAGCTTTCTGTATGCTTTCAGGTAAACAGAGTTCCAAGAGGTCTTATTTCCTCAGTTTTCATTTCACTTTTATCCGACTGACGGAGATTGCCTCTCTTTGTGTCCTAAGTGCCACACTACAGGTTTCAGGAGGAACTCAATCTGAAGTCAGGAATCACTGACCCCTTATCATCTATTAGTGACTAAGACCATCTCAACCACAGCACTCTTTCACTTTGTGTTCCTGAGAGTAGTTTTAGAAGTGTAGAATACTTAGTGATTTACTTAATATATTTTTCTTCTTTTTTGTTAGTTTTGTACATTTTCTTCTGAAACAGTAGTAGAAGCACATTTCTTATTTTCTGGACTCTTTCCAACCTCTCTAACGACACACTCTTCCTCTTTATCAATTCTGCATCATTAATTGTGGGGCACCATAGAGACGAGTCAATCTGAATGGTTGTGCCATGTCCCGAAATCCAACTTATATTATCAGTTTTCTTTATTATATGAGGTCTATCTAGCCTGGACAGGTTGATTATAAAATACATGTGAAAAGAAGCCGATGTTCATTGTGGTATTATCTTGCAAAGAGAGATAGATTTACTGCTACAATAATTTTCCTTCATTTTGTTGAATTATCAATTTTCTCTTACTAATTGGGAATTCCCAGGGGTACAAAAGCATGCCTTAAGAGCAGATATGTTAAAAAAAAATAACAACAGCAGCAAGAACACACATGCAAAGAAATCTTGACACCTGCCTTCTGGATGCCTCTAGCTAGGATTTCAAATTCCCCAGTGTGTTTCAAAACAAACTCTTTGATATATTCCCTACCCTCTCTTGTCCTCTTCCTGGCCACCTAGTCTCTCTGGAGACCACTACAATCAATGTTTAAGCCCAACATCTCCCTAAAATATCTCTTACCTAGGCCACCATTGAAATGATTATTGTCTGAGCCTGGGGCTAATATTCTGTCCTCACGTCACCCAAACTCACATACTCATTCGGGAATTGATGATTGATTTCTTTGTTCTAGAAAGATTTTCCTTTCTTAGTTGTCATGACCCAAACTCTCTTCCACCTCTTCTCCTTCTCGTCATCTTCCTTATCTTCTATTCCCCTCATTTCAATAAAAGTTTGGATGTTCTAGGGCTCTGCCCTCTGCCATTATTTCCTCTATTTACATTCTTTTTCTGAATATTCTCTGTCATCAGTTAATTCATAAATATTTATGGCATTGCATTTTATCCCCCGTGTTAAACTCTACTGCATAGACATATATATTTAATAGTTTTATGTTTGCTTTTGGGAGTGTAATAAGAATATCAAAATTATTTTGGCAAAAACAGAAATATTATTCCTCCATATGCCCCAAACAATTCTTCTTATACTCTTTTCCCATCCCAGGAAATAGATTCCTGTTTTACCCACTTGTTCTGTCTTAAAACCTAGGGATCTTCTTTGGCATGTTTCCTTCATAGTGCACACATAACAAATCAACAAATCCAGGGGGCTGTAATTTAAAATGCATCCTGAATCTCATCACTTATATTTACTTCCACTGCTACATGAAAAGATATCTATATTTCTTACGTAGAACAGCACAGAAGTTTCCAATTAGCCTCCCTGCCATATTGCAATCCTTTCTTTTTCTTCCATGTAGAAATCATAGTTATCTTTTAAAAATGATTGTTATTAAATCATCAACCCTACTGATTAAAAGTATCCATCAATAGCATGCATTATTCTGTACCCAAAAAGTAAGTCTTAAAGGAAATTTCCCTCACACTAGCTCATTAGATCTTTCTTTTCATTCTATGCATCGATTTTCAGGCGCAATGGCAGAAATGTGTTCTTACATACACAAGATTCATTGCTACTCCACCCCCTTTCCCTAGCTAAACATTTTGATTGGAACACTGTACTTCTTACCAATCTGTTTGGTCTCTGCCTCAGAGAGATCTTCCTTTGCCATCTGCGCTAAAGCAATGTCTCTCAGCCCTCCAGCAACCACAGATCCCTCGCCACCATTTCCATATACATATTTAGTAGATACCATTTAACCTACTGACACTCTCTTCACGATTTCACCAGTCCTTGAAGCCAACTGTTTATTAACTGTTTCAGTTACAGGAAATGATCTCTATGAATGCAGAAACTGTGTATGTATTATTCTCACTTGTTGCCAAATCCAAGAATAATACCTGACATGGTAGGAACTCAATGTATTTCTCTCAAATTGCCTCACTTAATTTTTAATAAACACAATGAAGGATATTACTACAATATAATTGAGAATTTAAATAGTATTTTGGCATGTTGTTTGCCTTGTTTTTTGCTTGTGTATAGTTTCACAACACTTCTTCTGGAAGGCTTACGGTGTATTCAGCAGTCTGCATGGCACTTCGTTTCCCTTATGAACTTAATCTTTACAACACCCTGGGAGGATGGTATGATATCACCCAGGCTCTCCTGCATCCAGGGACAGTTTTAACACAGTTCTATAGGACTTGGGGAAATTTTTGTTTAGGGAATATACTGGAGTTATCCTCTTTCCTTCTACCTTAAAACTCATGGGTGTGATACCTGAATCCGAATCAACCGTCCCGTACCTAAAAGGCTAAGAAAATCTGGGAGTTACCCCGATATAGCTGAGCTGTTGATCCCATGCCAGCAGCTAGCTATCTTCAGATTCCTTTTTATCTGAAGAAGAAAACGAAAGATCAAGCCCTTACTTGTTTCAGACACTGTTGGAGGGAATTGCTGACATCATCTAGTTATTAAGTTAAAAAATAATACTATTTAATTAATTATCTTCATCTGAAAGAATAGGCAAGCCTTTTAATTTCCCATTATTCAGTTAGAAAGATATAATCTCATATACATATTTAGTAGATATCCATCTTTCTGAAATGAGTTAAGGTAGACTACAGTGTCCCAGCATTCAATTGTGGTCATTACACTGGAAATAAATGCTAGTGACTTTAGCATTTCTCTGGACAATGATTTTTCAAACTTAGGCATTCTTTAGAATTTTTTGTGGATATTTTGCAAATGTAAATGCTATTAATTCAATAAGGAATTAACATATAGATGAACAATGTGGGGAAATGAAGTAATTTGTTGCTTGAAAGTCATTGCCTAAATCTTATATGAGATAATAATGTACCAATAAATCTTTGGTTTGATAACATTACACCAAAAAGAGTATTTTAAGTGATTAAGAAGTTGCCTCCAATCTGATTGGAGGAGTCTAGGAGCACTGGAGAGAGTTAGGCAAAATTCAAATAAATGCTGTAGAATGGAGCATAGGTTGGTAGATCTTCTGTGGGGAAGGGGACCTAGCTTAAGAGCACGAAGCAGCAAGTGTTAGGAGTGCTGAGTGCAATGAGGGAGCAAGGTAGAGGATGGGGAACCATCACAGCCCCCCCTCCTTAGAACTGCTCTCACTTTCACTGTTTCTCAGCTATTCAAGCATAACCCAAGTAGGTGCTTCTTTTGTAGTTTAGTCACACCTCAGCCACATTGTTTGAAAAGATAATCAGTAAAGACAGCTGTCTTATATCAGTTTGCTACAGCTAGTTGTGGCTCATAACAAATGACCATAAACCTTACTGGTACAATCCAGCTACTTTTGATTTCTCCTGAGTCTTCTAAGTCTGTGTTTGGACTGGAGGCTACCGCCCATTTGGGCCTAGTGGGACTGATTTCAGCTGTGCTTGCTCACATGTCCATGTCAGGTGGCAAGTCATTTACTCTTGTAGGGTGGCAGACACTGAGGTGACAAGGTTTGAACTATGTGGCCTCTCTTCTTCCAACGGAGTAGTCTGGGCTTGTTCTCATGCACGTCAAGAGTTCAAAAGAGGAAGTGGAAACCCTCATGTGCTTTTTGAGCTCATACTTGTGGCAGGTTTGTAAGTATCCCTTTGGCTGAAGCAATTTGCATGCTTCAGTAGAGAGTTACGGGAAAGAAATACTAGAATGCATGAAAGGGAGGCTGAAGAATTAGGCCCAATTGGCTCAGTGGTACTTTAATTCGACACTAGATTCATATAAACTATTACAGATTTTGATATTTCCACCCATTTTGACCTTTCTTGTTAATAGCCATCTTTAGTTTTAGCTAGAGATATGCCCACTTAACATAAAACATTATAGTGGGGCTGGAGCTGTGACCTAGTGCTTGCCTGGCATGCACGAGGACCTGGGTTTGAACCCCAGCACCACATACACAAATAAGTGTTGGAGAAACAAAGGCCAGATGGAAAAATAAACAAAGTTGATTCTCTCTTTCTCTCTCTCTCACTCTCTCCCTCTGTCTCTTAAAAAAAAAAAAAGGACTATATACTTCCTCCACCTTTTAATCTAACCATGTGATCAAGGGTCAAGTACCAGCCGAAGTTCTCTAACTAGTAATGTCCTACGGTAATTCTTGAAAAAGTCTCTTAGAAAAGAGTCCATGCCATTTTTGTGTCTTTTGATTCCTGCTTCATCTGGACTGAGGCACTAACAGAGGCCTTAGGGTAGCACCAGCTGCCTTTTATGTGAAAACACCAAGAGGAAAGTCACCTGCTAAAGTAATAGAGGACACTAACAGCAGCTTCTGTCCTGGTGACACTGTGGAAATGCCAGAGTAGCACTGAAGGGCCTATTTTTGGATTAGCTATCACATAAGAAAGAAAGAAGCTTCTTTTTTATTTGTTTGTTTGTTTTTTAACCAACATTACTATTTTCATGTCATTAGTATCTAAAATTATATTTATTTTTATATAGATCTGCATATCTTTAGTAGTATCTCACAAATATTAATAAATTTTCTGGGGCTGGAGCAGTGGCTCAGCTGTTGCAGCGCTGGCCTGGCATGTGAGAGGATGTGGATTTGAAACCCAGCACCATGTACAAAATGAAGAGTGGGAGTGGCTAAAGCCACATTAAAAAAACTGGATAAAGTTATTTCCCTCTCTCTATTTCTATCTCTCTCTCACTGTACCTTTCTCTTAAAAATATATGAAAAGTAAATTTTCCACTTAAACTGAATTGTTATATAAGGCAAAACAACACTGTTTATGAACACATTTCTTCTATACACTACTTCTCAGAATCTTAAATTGATAATGTTGAATCCCTAAGAAAGCCATAGCCTTCCATGGTTACCATTATATTATGTTTTTTTTGCAATTTGAGCATCTTCTAGAACAAGATTTTGGTAAGCTATTTCATATTTTAGGTAAGCTGTGTCAATATGCCAGAAGGTCAATAGCTTCAATTGCTTTTTCCTTATTATTACCCCATGCCATCAAATATCTCTCTGTACAAAAAAAGGCCATTAATACCATGTCATAACAAGTTTGTTGTTGCATGAGAAATAAGGAGAAAAATGTATCCAAATACAGATACTAATAGGAACGATTGTCTTATAGCAAAGTATGTGCAACAATCTCACTCCTGAGCTCCCAACTTAAGAAAAACGGGCACATGCGGAGAATGAGCTATGTTGATTTTCACCAATTTTCTCCTAACCTCAAGAGACACAAAGCTAGTCGAAGGAAAAAGATCAATGGTAAGAATATAAATGCACAAGGTCAAAGTAAAGGGCATTTTCTGTTCATTATTTCCTAGTTTGCTTAGGAGTATATTTTAGCTTGGCATTTATCTGTCAAAATGGTGATCTCTCAAACCAGAGTGTGTTCTCAGACTTCTGCAGCTGTGAAAATAATAAGTATGTGTTATAAAAGAAGCAAATAGTTCCCGAATATGGCCTCTGAGGATGAAAATTCTGGCTGCAGGATTTTCTCTGGTGAGTATTTAAATATTTAATAACTCCGTTTCACAATTCCCCCCTCCTTTCAACTTAGCTCCGTGTAAATGTTCACATTTTCAAGTGCAACTCAGTTGTAACTTATCCAAAACCCAACTTCCCTCCCAGAGTTCTGTGTAAGAGTCTGTGCCGATCATACTACATAAAAAATGGAGTCCTTGCCCTCAAAAAGTTTAAAATTCTTATCAAATTGGCTGACATGTTACTAGGCAGAATGGGCTGTGTGCTACCTAAAGGAATAAGCAGGCACTGTATATAAAGCACTATAAACACACACATACGGGAGTGGACAGATCTGGGAGGAAAATTAGGCAAGATTTGGAGAGGAAGGCTTATAAAGAAAGGATTCTGCAAAGATTTTATACATAAGAGATTTAGAGACACCGTGTCAAGCAAAGAGGTCACATAAACAATGACATGGACACAAGACACCCAGAGCTACATTTGGGCAATAAAAACTAGCATATTTAGTAGTTCACATATTCAGTAAATTTTGATGAAAATTAGTCATTTTTTTGGGAAAAATAAAATGGGCAAAAAATGAATATTAAAGGATTTCCAGCATGTTTACATCTATGAAAGAGGATGATTCATCTTGCAGCAGTTTATAGAACAGAAATGATTAGAGAGCACACACTGTAAACAGGCGGAAACTGGAGCTAGGAGCCTGCTGCGTATTGAAAAGGAGGAGAATCACAGGTTGAACTGGGAAGGTAGCAAAGGGGTACAAACAGAAGTCAAAAGCAAGATACAGTAACAATACAAAACTGTAGCATTTGGTCCCTGATTTTGTGGGATCAAGTGCTAATGATGGGACTGGAAGGATGGCAACATTGGCAAAAGATCTGGAGATTTACTCGGTTATGTGAGAGAACTTGTAAACCAGTGGGGAAAGATAGCAATATACTTCTGAAACAAAGAACACTCAAAAAATGATCCATGTTAGTCAACTTTGTCTCTCTGTGACCAAAAGACCTGACAAGATCAACTTGGAGGAGGAAAAGCTCATTTTGTCTCACTGTTTCAGCCCATAGTCAGCCAACTCCATTGCTGTGGGTTTGATGTGAAGCAGAACACAGGGCAGAAGGGCATGGTGGAAAGCAGGTCAGGACATGGCATCAGGAGGCAGAGAGTTCTACCCACCATGGGAAAAATATGACCCCCAAAGCCACACCCCCAGGGACCTACCTCTACTAGCCACCTCCACCTGCCCAGTTGCCACCCAGTTAATCCTTTATCCATGGATTAATCCAACCATTAACCCCCTTAACTTTCCTACATTGTTTCATACATGAGTTTTTGGGGGATAACTATTGTCCAAACTACAACAAAGCCCAAAGAAATAAATTATCCATTAGAGACACCATAAAGGAAGATAGCGTTGCTCACAGTTTAGTTTTAAGCTGAGTGAGTTAGATTTTTAATGCAGAGAACTGTGAGATAATAAATGTGTGTTCCTTTCAACCACTAAATTGGTGGTAATTTTTCATTTCATGAAATATTGAGAATAACACAGTGCTGACACGAGCAGTAGTAGACATGGGGAAGAGGTGTCATTGAGTTAAGCTCAATCTTCACCTGCTATGTAGAAATGTGGCCTTCATCAGATTGTACTGAGGATCTGTACTCAAATTTTCAGAAATGATAATAACCTATGGAGCTTCCCAGAACATGAAGGGATTGGACAACTGAAAAATGAGTCAAGCATTTGGAGGGTACATAGCACATATATTCAGAAAAAAATATTGATTGAACCCATGTGGTTGTGTTCATTATGTTGAGTTTCCCTCTATATTCAATCTTCTTCTTTTCCTCTGGGGCTTCTGAGGCGGAAAACCCTCCCTTGAGAGGAGAACCAGGGAAATGGTACCATTGGGATATTGGTCCTTCATTGAGATGGTCCTTGAACATGTAAAGCTCAGACAGGCTGGAACCATTGTGAATCCTCATTAGGTCTAAGAATATGTCCTGCCCCCAAAATTAAGGAACAGAGATAG
The DNA here is from genome assembly GCA_004027875.1 of Aplodontia rufa. Taxonomy (NCBI): domain Eukaryota; kingdom Metazoa; phylum Chordata; class Mammalia; order Rodentia; family Aplodontiidae; genus Aplodontia; species Aplodontia rufa. Next base: position 82,506 of record PVKS010003032.1, read on the forward strand.
AGAAGAAAAGGAAATGTGATTTCTTATAATCACTATTTGTCTCAGTTGGTACTGACGTCTCCCTGCATAGAATCTACTTGTTTATTAAATTAAGCTGGTATTCATGCTTTTTAACCTCATCTGGCCACCCAGTACCTACATTTATTATTCTCAGAGTGGAAACTTGACATCTAACATCTGGTCTGCATTAGTTTTCCTTTAATTTTCTTTACTCTCTTCCACTCCCTTACCCATTCTATCATCAGCAATCTAAATGGATGTTAATAAGTCTTAGCATTTTACATTTAGGATTCCAGCCCACGTTCTGCAGAGATCAGAGACCCACCTGATTGACCCAGAGATGTGCCAGGAATGAAATGCCTCTATCTACCTTTAAGAAAAAAAGGATGCTGGAAAGAGTATTCATCACAGATACAATAGAGTCATTCTTTCAAGCTCACAAGAAAGATGCTTTGCAACACAAAACTTACAAATGCACATATTTACATATACTGGAGGTAATGATGTATATTTTTTCTTTAAGGTAAAAGAATGGCGCTTAGGTCAGGAACAACGAAATAAGAAAACAGACATGTATTTCCATATGTGGATATCATTTGGTGCTTGCTTAACTACAAGAGAATGTGTACTTATTTGCAGGAAAATCCCCTTGAATCTTTGTGGGGTTCTTGGCAGAGAGAGGAACAAGGCAGAGACTTAACTCTGTCTCAGAGACAAGTAAAACTTTGACCATGATTTGAATTAGTCACATCATGAAAAGAAAACAATGGATAAATCTGAAATATTCAATTTATTCAAGATCACAATTGGAAAAATATCTGCCTTGAGGAAAAGGAAGCTCTTGGGAAATGTGGCCACTGTCAGCACTGCATAATGTGGAAAAGGAATCAGCACCCAAATACAATTAGAATTGTTCCATACGTAAGTGTCAAAATTTGATTGAAGTCCAATGAGTCTCAGGATTTGAAAAGATGGATTTCATATTGACAAATCTTGGTTTCTTCATGCTAGAATACAAAATTAAAGTAACTCTTTCCCATTCTTTTTTTTTTAAAGAGAGAGGGACAGTGAGAGAGAGAGAGAGAGAGAGAAACAATCTTTTAAATTTAGTTTTTCATGTGGCCTTTTTTGCTCTGAGACTTTGTTGTGTACGCGGTTCTGGGGTTCGAACTTGCGTATCTGTGTATACCGGGCAAGCGCCATAACCGCCGAACCATCTCTCCAGCCCCTCTTTCCCATCATTCTATTTTTGCATTTGGTCAAATGACTTTAACTTAGAACTCCAAAAGAGTTCATATGCATTAACTTTGGAACTGACTCAGCTATGCAGTTGGCAAATCTAACTTAACTAACCCATACATATACATCATTTGCTGACCACTTAGAATGTCCTAGTGCTGTCTCAGACATAGTCCCTTTCACCTTTGCTCATCATTTTTATTCAACATCTGTGCCTACCATTCCAGAGAGCTCCTTGTCAACCCATGTTCTGACCTCAGATCAGCTCAGGTTGAGTCTTCCAGGTTGGCTGTGGGGCCAAGCAGTACAGCAGCACACTTAGACTTCTCTTTGTATTTTTATATCTCACACCTTGATGAACAGATTCAAGTCATCCTGTATGAGCTTATCAACTGTGACCTTTAATTCTAACTACACCCATTTTTCAGTTTTTCTTGACTCATGGGAAAATATGTCCCTCCTCCTAAATTTTATTCTTCAATTTGACTCTAAATTAAGTTTCTTCCCATTCCTTTGGGGATTTCACTTCATTAATTGTTTCATCTCTTGTGTATCTTCAGTTCTCTCCACCCCTTCTTCAAAGACTTGTCTGACCTTTGGCATTTGTCTGAAAATAAAAATACAAAAACAAAACAACAGGAACTTTTTGTGACCGGACTGTACCCATCATCAACTGTTGATACTTTATTCCTCATAACTTCCAAAATGTTTGTTGTGTATTTTCTGTTTCTGTTTCCTACATTTTCCTGAATGATATTCCAGAACTTCAGTAAAATTGCAGTTCTCTGTCTTCTTTAAGTTATTCAATTCAATAAAATTTGCTTTAATTTTCCTCAAAACTTTCGCCTCCATACAATGTTCCATCTGCTCTCCAATCTCCCATTCTACCATTTCTCTTCTGATTTCCCTTTTTCTTACTCTTGGATTCTTCCCCAAGGATAATTTTTCTAGTCTCCACAGTACTCTCAGCAAGTTTATTAGTTTTTGTTGTTGCCTATTTCATCATAGAATTCATTGCCCATCTTCTGAAAGGAAGATTTGCAAAATTTCCCAACCTATGAGCTCACTTAACCATTCAGCAATAACACATTCATATTCTTTGAGTCTTTTTTATGATCTAGATGTCATGGCAAGTATGTTGATTGTTTTATCTAATGAATAGTAGGTTGGCCTATAAACTTGGTCTACGTAATTGCAGAGCCAATACTCTCAACAACTACCTTAAGAAACTCCAATTGGTAAAGATTGTTCTAATTACAACACAGCAAAACAAACATACGTGAATCCCTGACTTACGCTCTTGAAAATTCTAGTGCTTTATTTCCAGCTTCCCAATGATTCACATGGGCTCTAAATACTACAAGGTCAACATACATAAACATAACTCTAGAAATGTATCTTTTTATTTTTATTAAATGTGAAGGAGGTTATAACAGTGTCCCTTCCTTCTGCCTGCCACCTTCCAGAAATAAGGGCATCCTGAAGAAAAGTGCTTCGTCTACTAGAACCTGACACAGGATGACCCTTCTAGTTGGTCTTTGTACCTTCAGAATGAAGGGGGAAACATGGTTTCTTCAGATACATGGAAATGTGACTAATATTTTAAAATTTTCAAATATTAAATGTAGTTAACAGCACACTGTCATATTTCATGTTCTATCACATTTCAGACAATTACAAGCTGTGTTGTATTCTAAAGGGGAACGCATGTAATTGCAATATAGAAAGGAATGAAATAACATCATGTTGCAAGCCCCAAACTATATCCATTATACTTTAAATCTCCTGTTCATATTAATTTTCTAAGAACTGCTAGTCCAAACCCTTGCATCAAACTTTGGCTCCCTTTACTTTCTCTTGGGAAATATATCAATTCTTCTTTCTCATTATATTAATCCAATCCACATATGTACTGTTATTATAGTTTTGCTATAAGATCTTACTATCTTAACAGAGATAACTGGATACAAAGTTCACCCTTAAGAAAACACAAATTTCTGAAAGAGACAGGTATGCAAAAAATTTAATATATTACAAGGGAAAATCACACATGTCAAATAAAAGTGAAATCAACTAACCTTGGTAATGCTTGTGGTTAACTTGGCACATTTTATCTATGCATAAGTTGGCATTTGATTTCATTTTTATATAGTCAACAACCTCCTGTTTAGGTCCTATAAGGGTCTGAAAACGAATCCATTCTCTGAAGTAGATATAAAGAACAAACAGTGTGTTCTTGCCTTGATTTTACCAGCTAGTTTCAAAGAGAAGACTTGTGTTAAAGGTTCTTTTGAATTATGAATAAAGGGATCTCAATTTGATAGAATTAAGGAATTTTCACTAACCTCTAACTGAAATTAGCATTTTAAAATTTTCTATTATGAAGGCAGGAAAATGCACCACTCCAATCCACATAGCGGTTTTTTACTAATACCTATGAATTGCCACTAGACTTTGAGTATGTTATACTGCACTATGGTGTAGTATATGGTAAATATTTATAAATATTCAAGATCATGGAATGAACCAGATCTAACTTTCCTAGGTACATATATGAATATACCACAGTGAATCTCACCATCAGGTACATCAGCAAGACACTAATTTGAAAAAAACAAAGCTAATAGTAAATAACAGAAAAATCAGTATATTAGAGGGAAGACAACTGGGGATGGGAGGAAGGCAGGCACAGGTGAAATCCTGGGGACTGAGTTAGAACAAGTTATACTCCATGTTTTTATAATTATGTCATTGTATATTCTATTGTCATGGGTAACTAAAAAGAATCAATAAAATGCAAAGAAGAGAAAAATATATTCCTACTCTTTGTACTTTGAAATTGTAACAATGAGACTTGCTGCTGGATCTTGTTTCTAAATGTGTTAATAAGGAATCACATATTGTCACAAGCTTGTTTAGTATTTTGACAACTGTATTTTTATATAATTGGTTTTGCTGTAAACATATATATATATATTTCTTATGAATTAAAATTTTAAAAAATTTGCATTTTTCCTATATGGGTTCTTAAATCACACGAGAATCTGAAATGTCCCTAATACAAAATAGCAAACAACTTCTATACAAAATCTTGCACTTTGGAAGTTCAGAAAAGTGAAACTTATGAAACCAGAGTGGTCATAGCTTTTTAGAAACAGCAGGACTCTAGTAACATAAGACCATTTGCACCATATTCCTCTGCAACCAAAACACTGAGAAGGTAACCAAAACGGATCAAATGAAGTACAAAGCAAAGAGGAGGGGATGGGCACAAGTCTTCCTTTGGAAAGAGCAGGTGACAAATTCCCATAGGGCACAGGCCCCTTTTGATGGCATAAAGGGATTGGCAGCTCATCCCATAGAATGAAAAAATGCCTCCACTCTGGGAATCTCAGATTTATTGAGTTTTAAGGTTGACTCCTGTCCTACTAGAGATTTGTTTTTTAACTTAAGTTATATACAATCTTTTCTTTAAAAAAAAACAGTTGTGCATCATTCCTGTTTGGTTGCTCTTTGATCTCAACTATGTAGTACAAACTGTGAGCAGCACTTGTTCAAGGTCACAGAAGGGAGAAACGATGCTGGGACCAGTAGGACCCAAGGAACCACAGAGAGAGATTAAATCAAGATGGGATGCCAAGCCACAGAGCCACAGGCCACTTTTCATATTCCATGCTCATTGACACTCTTGTTCTAATCCTTAATGTTTCTAGTCCCTAAAATCCACCTCTTCATCTTCTTGGATAAACCCTACCCCCGTTGCTCTTCCATCAGCATAAGGTCCTGATGGACCGGAGAGTATACAGTAGGCCGTGTGCACAGCAGGTGATGGAAGATGCTTGCTCCGGGCCAACTTGGAATTCAGCTGCAGGCACACCAAATGCATCTTTCCCCTGACCTAGTCCTCCTCATCATAAATGTGCTTGATGGAGGAACCAAAGCTGTGAAGTTCTCTCTGCAACTCTCGTTTTGTTTGATTTTTGACACAGAATCATTGTTATTTTGGAGCAAGTTTGTATGCTTTTTGTAAAGTCCCCATGAAACTTGAATAACTACACGTCAACCTTGTTGCAGAGCTGACCTGGGTCTGGATTTCTATTGTGTTTGTTTCTGCATGTGGAGTCACTGGTGAGTAGAGGCTGAGAGGAGACCCCCTTCTGTCCTGGTCTTGAGTCTAGATTTAAAAAGCAAATGGAGAAGCGATGGCAGTTTCTGGAAAAATATCTCTACCATGGAGCAATTTGCTTTACAAGTTCTTGATTTTAATTGCTCAGTTTTGCATTCAGTTCTTTTTGTTTTCCTTACTTCCAGAACTGTTTCTGGACAACCCTGCTCAAGTCCCCTCACAAGGCGTGTAAACTTCATGCTAATTGCTGAAGGGACTTCTGACAGGCAGGGACACTGTGTGGTTACAGTTGCAAAATCCAGACCTTTAGTCCTGGAGGCCAGAGAGAAAACAAACCCTGAAGGCAGTGTTGCTAAGTAACTTTTGGGAATGGGTTCTAGAGAGATGGGTGTGGACCTTGCTCACCATGGCTCCGCACTCTCTAGTGCACCATCCACATCCTACTGTTCTCCAGGTTAGAATGGGTGTTGGGAAAGATCCAGAATCTCCAAACAATACTAATTTTCCTTTTCTATTCATTCCCATGGAAATTTATGGGTCATTATACTAAAAGCGACTTATAATCATACTGAATCAAACTCCCATCACTTGTACGTGCCTCCCAGTAATGCCTGTTTAAAAGATCCCAAGTCCCATATCTTTATACCACAAAAAAATTCTGTGCACATTTTCCGAATCTACATAACTGGACTCTACCACATCTCATCAGTTTAATACAACTCCATCCACTGAAGTTGAAGTTCACGTCTGTGTCATCAGTTGCTACTGTGGGGCCTTGCCATGTGGATGCTGCCCAGGAATTAGTGTGGCAGTGTGCTAGCGAACAGTAGGTATGAAGACACTGCTAGGCTGCTACTTGGTAATGGAATTCAGGGCCAAGTGAGCTTGAATGACACTCTGGGAATCCACTAATTCTGAAGTCTCTAGTGAGTATTATGAATTTAGCTGTGGACTGCGTGTTCCACAGTGCAATGAAGAAGAATGTATTTCCAGAGAGATATGCCTGTCGAACTACACTGTAGGTAGAACGTGCATGAACAATGTATGAGGTTATTTAATCAAACTAACATAGCTCAAAGGTTTAGGACAATGTGAAACCCTATGTGGACTGAGCAGGATGGGAATGCTTCTTAGAAGTACACATCGAAGAACATGCATAAACACATCCCGATTCATTCTTATGGGAACAATGAAAGTGAAAGAATGGGGAGAGGAATGAAAAAGGCACATTTTTGAAAGAGATTTGTCTGACTATGGATGTGTGTAGAGGGTAGTTTAGTGGGAAAAACTGGAGTGAGCCTTTGGGTCACAGAAAGTTTCAAATTCCATCTCTGTTACTTGCTAAACTGGATGTTTCTCTAAAACTCTGAGCCTCTGTTTCCTATCTATACAATGAGGAGAATAATAGACTTGTTCACATGATTGCTGAGAGGAATGAGATAATGGAGGCACATTTCTTAAATGAGAGTCAGCACACCTCTATGGAATTGATAAATGACAGCTGTTAGAATCACAGTATTTGTCTGGTTAGATGTGAGGGAACCCAATTGTGCCAGATCTGGAGTATGTGCATTTGTGGCATAAGGACATGGGGACTTGGAATCTTAAAAAACAGCTGCATGTCAAAGGATATAGATACCCCATAAGTCTAAATCCGTCAACTGGTGATTTTCCATTCCAGAGCTTTCCAAGTGAAGGCCATGCACCTTGTGTTCACTACACACCTTTAAGCCAGCAATGTGCTTGGTGTGTTGTCAGATAGAGAGGCAGGGAAGAGTCCTTGCCATGAAGAAAATGAGTTTCTGTGGGAAGACAAGTCATACATGCAGGTGAATCTCATTAGGAGTGTGGAATTGATGCCGATTTGGTGGAAGTTGGGTTTGTGTCCCCCGAGAAAAGGAATGGAACTGAGGGACACCGAGACAAGCATGGAAGACAGATTTTATTTTAAGGAAATAATAGAAGTAAAGCATAGAGAAAAGAGCAGACTTCCCCCAGAGTGGGAGATGGGACAGAGCTGAAGCGGCAGTTAGGTTTGTCCATTTTATAGGATGTCCTCCCTTCAATTGGTCATCCTCTCCTTACCCCAAACATAGGATATGGATGCGGGAAATTCTGGTTGGACCCAGCCTTGGATTTGAGCCTCAGCCATCAACAGAAAAATGCCTCACCTTGCTTAGCAGAAGGGAATGTCTGCATCTAGACCCACCTTGCCAGACCCTCCTTACTAGCATTGGGGATATCAAATTGATCTTAAAAGAAAAAGAACTGGTCTTCCCTTGATTGACTGGAACATTCTAACTACTCTGGCTGCCTAACTTCTCCCCATCTCAACATCTTCTAGGAAGAGATGCTGAAGTTAGCATTTACAGCTAGCATTTCCAAACGCTTGACCGGAAGCCTTGTATTTCTCCAGGTGTGGCTGGAGTTCTCCTGCTGGAGGAGTGATGGGTTGAATGGTGAATCCGAGCCTCTGCGGTCAGTCACTGGGACCTGTCTGGAAGTGGCAATCTTCAAGTCAGTCAGGAGGCATTTGTCTGGAAGATTCCTCACCAAGAGAATATGCTTGTTCAAAAGAGAGAAAGAAATTAGGGAGAAGCAAAAACAAACAAACAACTATGGACAGTCCAAGTCATACTGAAAAGGAGATGGAACTCAAGAGCATTTTAAAATTCACCTTGATAACTAAAATTTGAACCTAACATTTAGTACAAGTTCTGTTCTAAGCCCATTATGTATATATCATCTCAATTCAATTTTTTCAGCAACCCTATGAGGCAGGTATTTTTCTAATTCCTGTTTTATGAATGAAAGCCTGAAGCACAGAGAGGTTGAGTTTGTTGTCCTGATCATGGCGAAAATAGGCACAGAACTAGGATTCTGCACACAGGATTTATGACTCCAGAGTCCCTACTCTTTAACCACAAAGACACGCTGCCTCTTTGTGGTATGTTTGGGCCTGTCCCTTTCCAAAAAGTGTTATGTTTAGGGTGAACTCTACACACAGATAATTGATCTGAATTTTTGTGTTTTATATTTTAATTTTTATTTTGAGAGAAGATACTGAGAAAATGTGACCTAACACTTTGACATTCTAAATGTTTTCCCTATATACATTTCCTCTGATGGACATTATTCAGCATGAAATAGAGATTATCCATAGGAGAGATTCACACACTCCATAATTGTATTTTCTTATTGTTCCATGAAATGAGCACTTTTTTCAAATATTTTCTACTTTTGGTTCTCCTTTAAATAGTTTTCACTCTGGAAACCTCCTCAGCCCCTTTGTCTTTTCTCTCAACTCTTCCTGTGTCCTTGTTCCTTTCCCTCTCTTCCTGTCTCCTTCTTGACCCTCCTCCTCCTCGGCCCCCATCCCCTGCAAATCTCATAGAAGATGGAGCGGTGTATGTCTCACTGATGATAGCCACACAGTTGCTATAGGAAGAAGCTCAGTTTCATGTATTAGTACTCGGTATTTGGAATTTTATTTTTCAATAGTGCTATGCATATTCCTACCGTATTAGTTATTGTCTGACTTTTTCTCTAAGCTCATGTGACATATGCAATTGTGGGGAACAGAATTCCCTACGATTGAGAAAGATTCATACGCACATCATGCATCTGGCTTATCAATAGACGAGATCTTCCTGCCTGTATTTTCAGCAACTGGAACTTAAATTAAATCATGATCCTAAGGAAATCAGTCATGATCAAGTCATACATGGTTGTCTGGCAGCAATGATAACAGTTAAGGGGAAGTGGCGTTATATGCTAATATGTAGGGAGTTCCTTGGAGTTAGGCCCAAGTTAGAGGGAATGATGACTCTTTCCAAAAATCTAAATCAAAGAGATTTTTTTTTCTTTTCTGAAGTCAGTTTAGTCAAAACAACAAAAGACAAGAGAAGCAGTGAATGAGTAAGAAAATTATAGTACTTTATAATCTATGCCAAATAGCCAGTTTAATTCACTTTACTGAAAATGTCTATGTTCTCTTCTGTTGGCAGAGGGTCCCGTGGCTCTGAATAAGTGTCAGTCTTGATCAGCACATGACTAGGTACATTATACACGTGGGAAGTGAGCAGAAAAATGAACATGGATTCTCTGTTGTCCAAACACTTGGCTTGATGAGGATAATCTCAATCTCATTTGAGTAAACTTTCTGATAGTTGATTTGGTTTCCAAACTCTGAAACTCCAAGAGAACTCTACTAAGAGAACAACTTTTTGTATGAGGATAGGGCAGTCAGGTGCTAGGAGGTTAGAAGGCCGTGCATTGGTTTTCATTGCATTATACATGTTAATAAGGAGAGAGGGGATTTGTGGGGAGGCAAATTATGATCCATATGGGGTAATCATGGGACATCAGATCACTTCCACCATTGCCTTAATCTTTCCTTTTACAAAGTGGGGATATGTTCCCTGATATTTCTCTTCAAGGTAGGATAACCCCCATAAAAAAGTTTGGGCAAATTTCTGTGAGATAGCAGTATATCGATTTTCCTCTACACCATTTTATTTTATTGTTTCTACAATATCTAGACAATTGTGTAATCATACACTCATTAGATCACAGATTGGAAGGCAACCAGAGTTCATTTAATCTAATGTTCTGATATAAAATCTCCCTCTCCAAAAAACTTTCAGAATAATTGCTCAGTTTCAATTTAAAGAATCAAAATAACAAAACCTCATTTCATCTGGAGATAGCCTGCTCCTTTCAATCAATCTCTTATTATTGAGCATGTATACTGCAGCAGACATTGTTCTGGAAAGAAAGACATTTCAGGCTAGCTCTAGTTCTTGGAGATACTGTTCTGTGTGAAATGGAGCTCTTCCCTCTGCAATTCAGGAACTGCCCCTCATTCTGCTTGTTGTGACCACATAGTAAGAGCTTTAGCTCCCCAGGACAGTGGCGGGTGAGACAGTACTAAGCAGCTTCCAATATGATGTGAGGAAATTGACAGTTCTACAATTTCAGATATCCAAATACTCAAAGCTTCTGTTTGGCTCTTTTTAAAAATAGGGGTTAACTAACACTTATCTCAAAGTTTGGGTACTATCTGGTGTAGACAATACCAAATAAAATAATTTGGTTCAGATAGAGACCACATTCTATAAAGTGAAAGAGATAGTTCTGTATACTCTAGGAAGGTAGTGATGCATAATGAATCTGTTTCAGTGATAAGAATTTCCTGGAAAAAAATCAGGAACGTGTGAAAAACTATATCTCTTCCTGGAGCAAGGTTGAAAATTTTACATAGCTCTAAAAAATTTATGCAGAATTCTAAAATAGTAAAGACTAGAAAACTTCTGAAATATAACATCTTTTTAATTTCAATTTTTCATTACTTTTTTGATAAGTGAAAATGAGTATAATATTGGTTCTGTTTTCCTTTTGCTAAGTTGTCACCTTTTAAAATGTGGACGTGTATAATTTCTGTCATTTTACTCTCCAGGACAGGAGCACATATGGGTAATGGCTGTTGACACAGTTGATTGGATAAATAATGCACTGTGTGAGGTCAAGCAGGGAAGAAGCTTGTTTTGCTTTGGGACAAAGCATGTCCCATTCAGACAGGGAAAGACCACATGATCCCTATTTATTGGTACCCAATATTTTCATGCAAAACCATAAAATATCTCTTGGAAAGAAGCACAGTAAGTCTTTAGTTGCTGCTGAAGCAACTCTTTAGGGACTTAGATCAATCAAGGGGATGCCTCCGGACCACACTTTCTTTCTAGAAGGAAATCTCTGAAGGTATTGAAGTTATTGTTTTAGAGTCTATTAAACAACTCTGGGTTTCCTGGCTGCCCGGATCAGCTTTAATCATTTACCTAAGAGAATCACCAGCATGACTGAAGAAAAGACTGGCATTTTAAGATGGTCTTTTCCTCCCAAATTTCACTTTCTCACTTACAGATCTTAGCAGGTCTTAACAGTCCCTGTTTCTCAATAAATCAAATATAACCCACTGGATTTTGAGACCAGGGAAATAAGTATCAGTATGATACTAAGATATAAAGTCTTCTGGCTAATAGAATACCACCTACAAGCCAGACTCATCAGTGAGAAAAGGAAATAATGCACTTTGTATTAATAAGGAGAAACAGCTCCAAATCTCCCTTTTAAACTCTAGGACATGAGGTTCTCATTAGCTAAGGGGGCTGGGCACAGGAGGAAAGCCAGGCAGATGTGCTTTGACAGGCAAATTGAAAGACTGAACTTTGTAAACTCTGCCGAAGTTTTTATGATTACTTGCGAAGGGAATTTCTTATTTCAGTTTGCAAACAACTTAGATGCAACCAGCCAGTGAAAAACTCTTTTGCGATTGGTGCAAAGCTTAACATTCTTTACTCTCTTACAGACCACAGAATATGAGTTGTTGTTGGTCTCCTATAAAATCAGGTTCTTAGTACAAGAGTGAGTTGAGGGGTTAAAAATCACAACACAAGAGAGGAGCAGAGTGAACAGTTTCGATTGATAACTTTGTAATGAAAATAAGAGTGATCATGGGGTGGAGGGGAGCAAATAATTTTACAATGCTTAAGTGTGAAACTGTTAATTGACAAGACTAGGGCCAAATCAACTTAGATTATCACAAGAATATATAAGGTGAAAAAATATAAATGATTTTGAAAATTTTTAAGATCTAGACCTCAGGATAACTAAATTTGTTTGCGACTAATTACATGTTTCTTAGAATGTTCTTGTTTTGAATATTTTCTTGCTATCCTTCCATCTCAACATTTTCATTGAGAATATTGGCTTATGACCAAAGAAAAGAATATTGAATAAATACTAATACTGTCTTTTCCTGGGAATATAGATAAAGGCAGGCATAACTTAATCTCTAAATTCTAAGCTCCTAGGGTAAAGGGTCAAACATTTCTCATAGTTCTAATCAGAGGGTTTTTTTTTTGCCTATTTTTGATTCCATAAATATTTGTATAAGTAAATTTATTTCCCCATTCACTTATTAAATTCATGAAAATATCCATTTCCTTCTATAGTGAAAGTTTTAGATGAATTTGACAGTTAGCCAGATGGTATGAATTGAAAGAGTCATGAAAAGTCCCTTTTTGTCAAAATTCACTCTTCAGGTTTCTTTATTATCTTACACTGTGGTTCTAAGTAGTTCTTTAGGCTTTAGACAAGTCCTCTGCCATCATGGTAGCCTTCATCATCACATGAATAGGACCGGTTGAAACTGAAATGACACTGTTAAATTGTGCCATGAGAAAATGGATTGCTCTTCTAGTTTACATAAAGTGACTCTTGGGCTGATTCTACCAGTTGCATTACTTTTTAAGGGTTTCATCTAGAGGCAATGAAATCAATAGAATTAAAAATATTCTGTGATCCTAACATATTCGGTTTTCTGAATTATTCTACACAATCAGAATGTCAAGGCTCTGATAAAGAGTGTCTTAGGGTGTACTGCTGACAACTTTGCGTGGTATACGGGTTGAGCTAGACGGTATTGGTAACAGGATGGGCATTGAGGCTCCTATCTTTAAACTCTGTTCTGAGCTTCTAGGCAGAACAATCTTCTCCTCCGCTTATTCTTTCACTGCAAGTTAAACCCGTTTCGGTTTCTTATGGGTGCCATTCAGCCTTGTTTTCATTGAGGTTGATCCTTTGAATTTCAACTGAGATTACTTCTTACTCATTTTTTTTTTAATCTCAACTTGCTTTTATCTCAAGTTTTCCCTTTCCAAGTAACTCCACACCTTAATGTAAATACTAGACTCATAATATAAGGAGAGATCATCATACTGATGTCTTCATGATGGTTGCAATGTAATGGTCTCCAAAGTGGGGATGCATGTGGCCCAGAAGATACGTAAAAATCTGAAAATCAGAAAATATTACAAATTACATTTACTGTCATTTTCAGTTCATCAGAAGTTCTCAGTTCTTCAAATGTGAATTCACTTTGCATTGTTAACTTAAAGAACTTAACTCCTAGTAACTAGAAAGGGAAAACACCTTGACAGAACAAGGTGGAGCTTCCTGGAAAGCTACAAATGCTGATACCCAAAACTACATCCAACCTTTAATATTATATTTTATTTTTAAAGTGTTGTCTGCCTTTCTTTCAGTAGGGCTAAATTCATATTGTAGAGCATCTAGGTAGAAAAAAGATAACACAATATATATTGTAATTTGTTTTAAAAAGTCCATGTGGTCAAGTTAAATAGCATTGGACTGGGCAAATACTTCTTGGTTTCAATTCCCAAAGCATAGGCAACAAAAGCAAAAATAAGCAAATGGGATTTCACTAAACTAAAAAAGCTTCTGCACCCAAAGGGCTAAATAGAAACTTCTCACCAGAGAACAGCGATCAAGCAAATGAATACATGAGAAAGTGCTCTAAATCACTAGTAATCAGAGAAATGCAAATGAAAACTACATAAGATATCAACCCATGCCAGTCAGATTGGCGAAAATGAAGAAAATAAACAGTAACAGATGCTGGAGGGGCTATGTAGAGATAGGCACATTAGCACACTGTTGGTGGAGCTGCAGACTGGTACAGTCTGGAAAGCAATGTGGAGAATCCTCAAAACACTAGGGATGAGCCCACCATATGATCCTGCTATTCCTCTCCTGGGTATTTTTCCAGGGGATTTAGAATCAGCACATTACAGTGACACAGCAATATCTATGTTCATAGCAGCTCAATTTACAATAGCTAAATTATGGAAACAACCGAGATGTCCCTTACTGGATGAATGGATCCAGAAACTGTGGTACATATTTATCATGGAGTTTTACTCAGCAATTAGAAACAATGATATTGCAGCCTTTGAAGGTAAATGGATGGCTATGGAAGAAATCATGCTGAGTGAAATAAGCATAACCCAGAGAACCAAGGGTCGAATGTCTCCACTCATCTGTGGAGGCTGGAACTAGACCTTGGCCATAGAGTTAGCAGGTCTATTCTCATGTTTTAAATCCAGATAAGGTGTAACGTCATACAACCTAAGGCATTTGTAGAGATGTATTGGGAAGTGGGGGGAGGGATAAGGGTGGGTAATGAGAGGGGGGCTCTTGGAATTAAATCTAATTTTCAGAATTTATATATATATATTATTTCATTAGAAGCTTGTTTGATTGTTCAACAAATACATTTCTGAATAAAAAAATCTAAAAAAACCCTTCTGCATAGCAAACAAAAATTTCATTAAAGAGAAAATAATGGCAAATTATAGATGTCATAGGTACTAATACCTAAAATACCTAAGGGACTCAAACAACTTGACAACAAGAAAACAAGCAATAAGAGTGAAAAACAGGCAAAGGACCTGGAGAGCCATTTCTTAAAAGAAGATGCATAAATGACTAACAGGTAATTTTTAAAAAGTTTAGCTCAATAACCAAGAGAGAAATACAAATTAAAACCATAGTAAGATATTGCTTTCATACCAATTAGAATGCCTTTTATCAAAATGTGAAAAGATAACAAGATGACAAGAATGTGGGGAAAAGCGGTGGAGCGGAGCTCAGTGTTTAGAGCACTGCATACAAGAACCAGATGAAAAATAAATAAAAATTGATTCTCTCTCTCTTTAAAAAATGTGGAGAAATATTGGGTAGTCAATATTCCTCAGCAAGCCATGTACAATTTGTGTAAGCTTTCTTCCTCTTGAAAAAAAAATTTAAAAAGTATGCCTCTACCACTTTAGGCAGAAGAATTCTATTAAAATTTCGATCGCAGAGTAAGCATTACCTGATCCAGGTAACCTTTCATCCCTGCTCCTGAAGGAGATAGATGCTCTTCCTCTTTGCTTCCCAAGCACATTTTTGGATGTAAGATCATACAAAGAAGTGCATTCACTGATTTGCTTTTCAGTCTTTTCCAATAGTCTAAATTCCTCACAGGCTGGGTCATAACTTTCAGTGTGGATCCTACAAAGTTCATCCTCCACTTTGTGTATTTTCAGAGTTCAATAGAATTTGTTTATATGCAACATGCTTATCATAGTATTGTTTATAAGGGTAATAAATTAAAATAATGTATTACAGATATATAAAATGTGCAGCAATTTGAATAATTAAAAAATATGAAAATCCCATTTACCGAACTATCTTGTGTAGCCATAAAGTTGTTTTACACATGTAATAATAAATGTATTTGATGTACTATTATATGAAAAAGGGATACAAAATTGTCATATGAAGATAAAAGTAACAGAAAAAACAGGAAAAATATGAATACTTAAAGAAAATTACAATAAATATGTAAATATGTCAAAAATTCTTATAATTGGATATTGGGACTACAACTGATTTTGTTTTCATGCATATTTGCAGTGTTCTAAAAGTCATAAATTTTAAACATTAATTAACATTGAAAAAGTACATACTATCTAATTGAATGACTAACTATAAAAGGGTGTTAGTGCCAATTGATTAACTTAAGTTTCTGTAGAAGCTTTGAGGTTGGTAAAAAATAAAAAGCCAAGCCCTGCACTCAGAAGGTGGTTGGAGCTTTGTAATCAGACAACGTGAAGCTCAAAACTTCTTTACGGTTCGGCATATAATCGACCGACTCTGGAGGCTCAGGCAGGAGGAGGACAGCTCTGGGAAACTTAACAAGACCTTGTTTTAAAATAAAAAATAAGAAAGCTCTGGGGATATAGTTTAGTGGTAGAGCCCTTGTAGGTGCAATGCCCAATATAGCAAACACACAAATGAAATAAATTTAAAAACTCCTTTCTGCCACCTGCAGTTATAAAAAATCAAATAAGATGGCTGCTTTTGTAAAGCTCAGGTTTTTGCTCTGTTGGTTTTGCAGTGCTAGAGATCACTGTGCATGCTAGGCAAGCACTTTACCACTGAGCTATACTACCTTGCTCCCAGCAAAGCTGATTTTTTAAATTATTTCTTTGTTATATGTAACAGGGACAAAATGCATCACAATGTTTTGTGAGAAGTGACAGAGATAATTCACACAAATTATTTAACATAATGACTTGCACAAAGTAAACATTTAGCAAAACCCAGGTATACCTGCTTCTACAGAACATATGTTCTCCTAGAACATATGCATGATAGTGAATCCCTTGCAAACTTAAAATGTTTAGAATAATATTGATTATGTTAAAAAACCCAAAACTTTAAAAATTTCAAGAAACTTACAATATTTATTATTGAATGTGGAATTATACATACAAGAGAAGAATAATGATTTTTTATCTTTGGCTAATCAAAATTATGAAACACTACTTTTTTAAGTTTAGAGAAATACAATTTCCCTTATACCCAGGTTTTAGTATCTATGTATAGAGTTAACTTTTCTGAACTGTCCCCCTCAAAAATGTTTTTGTTGGAGGTTCTTTTCCTTTTCTTTCCAATGTCACAGCCTCATTCATGCAATACTGGGTTGGATCACAGAACAATTGTCCAAAAATGTGGAGAAAACCCCCATTGGAGAGTCCACACGAAGCTGGAAAAGCGTGGAATGAGTGTGCTGTAGTAGCTCATCAACTCCCTGGAGGGAAGGGTAGATGACCCAATACAGCTTGTTCATTTGCAGTTTCTAAGATTCCTAAACAAAAACAAAACATTGTCTCAGTCGAAGTGGAAGAAATGTTGTTTTCTGAGAAATGTTTTCATGTGTTCCTGCTCTGTGTGGTCACTGATAACCCTGCCCACAATTTCAGCATCATGGATGGCAGGCTTCCCTTCCTTATTGGCAAAATATTAAGGGACATCCTCGAGAAAAGGACATTGGAGAAAAAGGGGGTTTTCGTGTTTCTCTATTCAAAACAGAGACCCTTTGTACCATGGGCTTTTTCTTACAATGTTCTAAGACATTCCAGATCTTTTTCCATTCTGATTGTTTGTGATCAAATCATGCCAATGGCAGAGAATGGGATCAAGAGTACCATGGGGGAAGATTATCTACTCATGTGCATCAATCCAGCTGCATAAAATGATAAAATAAAACGACTGAGAATAACCTTACAGATCTTCTAGCCCTGAACGTTATAACTTACGAAAGCAAAGTTCCAGAGAGACTTCTTGACCCCTGAGCTCATTCTGCAGGATCCAGCCCAAGCATCTCCTCCTTTTGGAAGCTGCTTCTTCCGTCTTGTTAACATAGTTCACCATGCCTTTCTGTGGCCCACCACTGGGATTAGTACATACCTCTGAGATTACCAGAGTGCATTTCTCTTTTTTATTACTTTGGGCTGATGTGTTTTACCTAGGCGAGGCTTACAATTCTCTAGAGGGTCTGGAGATGCTCTTCTTTTGGGAAGGGTGGTGCAATCTCTAAAACCCTTGAACTTGTAGACAGAATGGTATATACAGGTCTACAGTAGTTTAATAGTATATTTGTGTATACAAATTGCATTTAATTGCATGGTTATATACATACAAGTCTACAGTTTTCAGGGACAGAATTCAAAGGTTTCAGTAGATTCTGAAGAAGTATGTGATTCTTAAAAGCTAAAAGATCCATTATAATCTTACACAAATTGACTATTTTTTATATATTTTTTTATATTTTCTTTTCTTATTCAGAAATTTATTTGTTGAAAAATCAAACAAGCTTCTAATGAAATTATATAATATATATATATATAAATTCTGAAAATTAGATTTACTCCCAAGACCCCCCCAATTACCTACTCTTATCCCTTCTCCCCCCTTCCCAATACATCTCTACAAACGCCTTAGGTTGTATGACATTACACCTTCTCTAGATTTAAAACATGATAATAGACCTCCTTTCTCAATGGTCAGGGTCTAGCTCCAGCCTCCACAGATGAGTGAAGACATTTGACCCTTGGTTCTCTGGGTTATGGTGATTTCACTCAGCATAATTTCTTCCATCACCATCCATTTACCTTCAAAGGCTGCAATATCATTGTTACTATTGACTATTAACCGCTTGAAACAACTAAGTCTGTATTCCATTTAGTATCTTATTCTTTTGTTTTATCTCAGTATTTCCAATATAATAATTTCTCAAGTTTTTATTTAATGGAAATTTAAATTTGGCCTATGGCTACTTGATTAGTTGATGGTAAAATTTGCGTTAGAGCATATGTTTTACAAAAGATATTTCTATTATATAGATCATTTGTCCTTAAAACATTATTGTATCAAAACTAAAACTTAACTAAAACATTTTAAACTTCCCTGTGTCTGACCTTCATTATCTTTATCATTTAAAACCCGAAAGTTCTTAGGAATATCTTTCACATAGGAACACTTGTAGCCACTGATACAGTATTTTAGAATTTAGAATTTCATGTCAAAAGAAAAGTAGACAATACAAACTAGCATCCTCATCTCTAGTGAATACAATCACTTTAATTAGTATCGATTTGCAAAAGTTGATATGAACACAAAAAACATACAAATTTTAGGTCTTCTTAGAAAACAAAGTTCAAGTTATGCTGTTGTCTAAATTTATTATCAATGAAATTCCATTTCTACTATAACATAAAGATAAGAATTCTTATAATTCAGTCTTTAATTATTTCACATTAGAAACATTGTAAACCTTAACTTCTTCCATATAGTGTAGTGTTTAAGTATTAACTTTATCTTGAGTTAAATCCTACTCAACATTTATATGATGTATGACCATAAACAAGCTGTTTAATACCATATTGTCCTTGTTTGTAGAATGGAAAAAATTAAACCACCTATCTTGTAAGGTAATTTGAAGATTGCACATGCTAATGCCTATGCCCTCCTTACAGCAGCACTGCCCAAGCATGTTCCCCATGTAGGGCTGGTTCACAAAGTATTTACGGCCCTAAGATGGAGCCAAGATCATTTAGAAATTGAAGACAAAAACCAGACATTTTTTATAAAAAAGCCTGAGCCATTTTATGCCCATTTAATCTAAACATTAAAAATGGAAATGCTTTATATAAGTCATTTTAGTTCATTTTTATATGATGTCATTTTAACTTTCATTTTGTAAAAGATTGCTAATTGTTCATTACAGATAGCTTAAGAAGCACTAATTTAGAGGCTGGTATGTAGAAATTGCTGTATAACTGAGATCATTGGTTATTATTATTACAATGCATGTAGGAATAGTCATAGAATAGTCTCTATTATGGTATGAAAAGTCCCACTGCAGAGATTTCAATAAAAAGAAGGGCGAGGGGTTCCATTGTGTGTTGATGATTCCTGAGATGTCCCTGGCACTGTGACTTGCCTCACATACAAAGACTAGAACACTTCCATGTCTGGAAGTGGGCTGGATACTGTTCACCAAAGATAGATTTCCTGGAAAAGCCTAACAACAACAACCTTCTCCCCTTTTTGTTTGGATCTTGAAAAAGTCACAGAGAGGGGATGAATTATTACATCTTATCATCTTTAGGGGATGACAGACATTGGGAAAGTGGGGTGACATGCAGTCTGGAGAGTCTTTCCGAAACTCTGAGGAATTGAGTGGTCTGCAGCTTTTCAGGGACACCTCATATCCAAATCCTAGCAGAATCCATTCTCATGGCAAAGGACCTGTTCCCAGCCATGATTAATCCATTCATAATGGCGGAGTCCTAATGGGCTAATCACCTCTCCTCAGACTTCCCCAGAGTGACAATTGATATAGTTGATATTAGCAACATAACTAATGCCAAATTTTTAAATTAGAGGTTATGGCTAGCCCTAATAAAAAATATACAAAAGGAAACATGCTCTGATTGAACAGTCATTCCCCTTGGGATGTCACAAAATGTAGGACCTAGGCCACTAGAGCACATAATCTATAAATTCCCTTCCAGTATGCTTATTCTAAAGATATTTGTAAAGTATTTGAATAAAATGAAATGTTGGACTAAGAAAGAAAGAAACCAAGGCAGCCTGAACATCAGAAAACAATATTCTGGAAAGAAAGAAGAAAAGTTTCAATTAGAAATACTGTAAGAGAGAAGACTTAGGAATGGTATCTCTAAACAGCTGGAAGAAAATAACTCTAACAGTACAGAGCTGCCACCGGAGGAAATTTGGTAAAATACCCAGGGCATCCTATTGTACTATTATAAAACAGCTTTTGAATCCATAATTACAATAAAATGAGATTTTAATTTAAAAACCAGTAAAAAATCAACAAATTCATTACATTTCTGACATTTAACATCAGACAATATCATAAAATACCAGTATGAAAAATAAGAAAAACCCATCACAACATATCTAACAGATTTAAAAAGTGAGAGGATAGTAGGGAAGGATTCATTGTAACACATTTGACCGTTCAGATTAAAACTCAAATTTACCGACGCTAGCATACGAAAAATGGAAAAAATAATACAATTGCTGAATTATTTCTTTTTTTAAGAGAGAGAAGGAAAGAGAGAATCAATTTTCTTTATTTTTCATCTGGTTCTGGTTTCTCTAACACCCAGTTGTGTACGTGGTGCGGGAGTTCAAACTTGGCTCCTCGTGCGTGCCAGACAAGTTCCCTAATCCCACTGAGTCACCGCTGTAGCTCAATTGCTGAATTTTTTTTTCTTTTTGAAAGAGAGAAGGACAGTGAGAGAGAGAGAGACAGAGACAGAGATAATCAATTTTTATTGAGTTTTTCACATAGCTTTCGTTGCTCTGACACTTAGTTGTGTACGTGGTGCTGGGGTTTGAACCCGTGTACTTGCGCATTCCAGGCAAGCACTGCAACCACCGAGCCACCACTCCAGCCCCCGAATTGCTGAATTCTTAACTGAAAAAAATTTACAAAGATATCTAATGGCCCAAATGTCTTCATTGGTTAATTATACCAAACATTTAAGGAAAAGAAAAGCTCTAATCTTAAATTCTTCCAGAGAATATAAAAATAAATACTTGCCAACTTGTTTTACGAGTCTAGCATGACCTTAATAAAAACCTGACAAAAATCATGCAAGAAAAAAATAAAACAGTAGGCCATTATCTCATGAGTCTGCATGCAGCAAAACTAACTGGTATACTAGAAAATTAAATGCAGATGTACAAAGACACAACAGTATTTATGATCACATCAAGTTAATTTCAAGGATAAAATGTTGGTTGCGATTTGGGAATAAATCACAAATTAATAGAAAGTGAAAGATAAAACTCATTTGAAAACATCCACTGATACATAAAATCATTTAATAAAACTTATGACCATGGATAAAATCCATAACAAATAAAGAAAAAGACCCTAATCATTGGGTAAGACAAAGCCAGAAAGAAAACAACTAAGTAAATGCTTGATATAACTTATGGTGGAATAATTGCCCTAAAGGGTGACAGGAAAAAATGGATGCCTGATAATAGCACCTCTAGTTATCATTTAACAATATCATTATGACATTACAATATCATATTACATTACCATATCATAACAGAAAAACAGGTGCAAAGGTTAAAAAAAATACTAACATAATACATGAGCAACTTAATGGTGTACTTAAAATATCCAGAGTTCTACCCATAAAAAGGCAAGTGTAATAACTGAATAGAGCATTGTTAGATAGGAAGTGATATAAAAAATCCAATTGTTTGTACTTACTAGCAACAAAAATAAATTGAATGTTAAAAAATTTTTAATTTATGATAGCATCAAAATACTAAATATCTCAGACTAAATCTAACTAAAGTCATTCCCTGCTGCAAAATATTATTAACCAAAAAAATTAAATATCTACAAAGATGGAAGTTTATACTAGGTATAGACTAGGTTGGAATATTTAATAATTTTTTAAAAGGAGAGGGACAGTGAGAGAGAGAGAGAGAAAGAGAGAGAGAATGAATTTTACTTAGTTTTTCATGTGGCTTTTATTGCTCTGACACTTCATTGTGTACGTGGTACTGAGGTTTGAACCTGCGTCCTCGTGCATGCCAGACAAGTGCCATAACTGCTGAGCCACTACTCTAGCCCTGGAATATTTAATATTTAAACACATCAGTTGTCCCCAAATTGGTTTATAGAACCAGTTGAACTCTAATTATAAATCTCATATGGGTTTTTTTTGTGGAAATTACAAACTAATTTCTAAAATACGCAGAAATCCAAAGGTCCAAGGTATCAAATAAAATATAGAAAAAGACAATGTTGGAATATATACATAGCTCTAAATTCAAAGCAATAACAACAAACACTAACTAAAGCTATAATTTTTGCACAAAATAGAACAATTTTTAAAAATATAAAATACTTAGAAATAGACCAAGACATTTTTAATGATTTTATATCAAATTACCATGGCAGTGCAAGAAAAATGTTTATAAACAAATTAAATACTTCTCACACCACACATCATAATTAGTTCAAAATGTACATTAGATCAAGCCTGATTACAAAATCTATAAAAGATAATATAGAAGAAAACCTTCGCTGGGTTAAGAAAATATTTCTTACAAGTATGTGCATGTACTTGCACACACACATACACATATACATACACACATGCACAACTGGTAGTGATAATAGGAAAACTTTAGAAATTAGATTTAATAAAATTAAAATTTTTAACTCATTGAATGGCATCATTAGGGTCTATCACGCAAACCATTTTCAATCATATATCTGGCAAGGAACTTGAATTCAGAATATAAGTAATTCCTACAGATTAATTAGACAAATATAATAAACTTAATTTAAACTTGTGTCAAAGGACATCAATAGGCATTTCACAAATGAGGTTATACAAATGAGCAACAGGCATAAGAAAATGTGTTCAATAGTATTAATCATTAGGGAAATGCAAATTTAAGCCACACTCAACTCCTACCACTCAACCACCTGAATGGCTAAATTTTTTAAAATCTTAGAATGATAAGTGTTGGAGAAGCAAAACAACGGGCTCTCTTGTGCAGTGTTGGTGGTAGCTGAAGTGAATAAAGTCACTTAGGAAAGGGCATGACAATATCCAGTAAGCTTGGAGTGGCTCAATTTCAGTCCCTGCTAAACTCACAGCAACACATGCATGTCATACCAAAACAAGAATAATCAAGTAAATTTATTCATATAAATTCAGAACTGGAAATAGCTCACAAGTCCATGATCATTAGAGGGGCTTAAGGAGTTGTTCTACATTCACATAGGACAATGGAGAAAATGATCTGGTTCTGGTTTCTCTAACACACAGTTGTGTACGTGGTGCTGGAGTTCAAACTTGGGTCCTTGTGCGTGCCAGACAAGTTCCCTAATCCCACTGAGTCACCACTGCAGCTCAATTGCTGAATTCTTTTTGTTTTGAAAGAGAGAAGGACAAAGTAAACTAGTGGGAGAATTTACAATCATAATGATGAATGAAAAAATCAAGAGATGAGCTCAGTGGGTGGTACACACCTATAACACCAGCTACTAGGGAGCTAAAGCAGGAGGATTGCAAATTTGAGTCTGGCCTGGGCAACTTAGCAAGACCCTGTCTTAAAACAAAATAAAAATGAAGATATAACTTAGTTCTACAGTGTGGGATCAATCCCCAGTACTGCCCCTACACACACACACACACATACACACAAACACACAAAATCAACAAAAAGCAAAAATAGATGTGAAAAGCCCATACCATATTGTTCCATTCATGTAAGTGGTAAAAAATGTTTTAAGGTTATCAAAATCAGAATAATGATTACTTTTGAGAATTGACTGGCAGCAGGGACCAGGGGAAGAGCTTGGTTCTTGAGAGGAAATAAATTTCTGTGTATTTGATCTTGGGGGTGATTACATGCCTGTAATCACTTTTTTTCCTTTATAAATTCTCCAACATATACAGTTAACAGTTGTACATTCCATATATAATAAACTTTAATTGAAAGATAACAAAGATAAATATTTTATCACATACATCAATAAATATTAAAACATGTATGCCAAATGCTCTTGCAATTCTTCATTTAACATTAACTGTCCAGTACACTGACAGATATTATAGGAAGAAAAGAACAGTGAAGGACAACGGGCTTCTGCTCTGTCAAGCATATTGCTTAATGGAGAAAAAAATAATAGATGAATACAAATGATGATAGAAGAAGAAAATGGCATGAACCATAATATGGACCACAAAATGGACCAACAGAAATCTTAAAGGAAGAGGTGGCTTTGAACTGATTTGGACTTTGAACTTTCACTAGTAATTCAACCAGTATAGATAAGAAATGTTTTAATAACAGAAAAAGAAAAGAGCACAAAAAATGGAACAAGTGTGGAAATGTGAGTGGCACACGCATTTGTGTGTGCAGGCATGCATGTGCATGCCACTTATGTGGAAATGCAAAATACGAATACCATCTATGTGAAAACTTATGAATGACTTCTCTAGAGCAGTCTGTGAACTCATTGTCATTGCCAACATATCAATGAATTAGGTATCAAGAGCTCTATCCACTGGAGTTTATATTACCTGGATACTGACTAATTTCTCTAATTGCAATTTTAGGTTTAAGGGAGTCCTAAAGTGCATGTGCATGGCCAGAGTGTTTGGAAGGAGGTGGACTTTCTAAATTGGCAAACTTGTGAAATATTTCTTTTAATTGAAGAATTCAGAAGACAATTTTACTGGAATGTGGGGCTTGTTCCAAAGAGAAGTTGACAACAGGATTTGAATAACAGCTTGAAATTGGTCTGTGGAGGGTTAGGAGGACTTTGCTAAGGATTCAATGCTATAGTGATAGGATTTGTTGGTGACTTTCGAGCAGAGAATTTGATTAGAGTGGAAGCCACATTTAGGAATAACTGACCTGATAATGAATAGAATAGATCTTTACTAAAGATGAAGTGAAAAGTGATGAGATGAGATTTTGATGTGTCTTTTCCCATAAATCAAGAATCCAAAAGCAAAAGAGTCAAAGTCACCACGCCTGGAATGCGATTTTTCAGAATTTAGAACCAGGCCTGCTCTGTGTCCCAGTCTTCTATAGTCCTCAGACTTGGCCTTGGAGGAGAAGCCCTGTGAAATAAGGAGCCACATCTGTGCAAAATAAACAGATTCGGGGGCATGCCAGACACAAGAGGGATTACCAGTGGTTTCCAGAAACAGGCTGCATCCCAAAGGGCCTTCCTGCTGAAGCTAAGACTGAGGATGTGTGAATGCAGATAATCATACTGTCCTGGGAATGGGATGGGGCAGGTAGCAGAGGTGGGTGATGGAAAGACAGTGCTTTCTTATAAAAGGCTTCTTTATGCCTTTACCTGATTTTATGACTGTCATAAAATGATTTTGGGAATTACATCTCAGCTCATCTTCCTCACAGTGGTTATTTAAAAAATTCTTAGAGGGTGCTTTCTGTTCTTCTACAGTATGAGCCCTGGGCAGTGGGCCAAGGTTGTTTTAAGTCTCACTTGAAAGTTCTGGTTCTTTGCCTGTGAATGTGTGCCAGAAGGAAGTCTAATAACTTATCAAGTTGAGGCATCTCTGGGAGAACTGCAAGCAGGAATCTTTGAGAAGAGATTTAGGGAGGAAGCCTAGCCCTTGATCTTACTGTAGGAGACCTTTTAGTGCTACTAGTTGTATTTGCTGCTTGAGGTTTGGTTTTCAGTTTTGGTTTTTCAAAGACAATTGGCTTTAGTTCTGGCTTAGTTTTATTCATTAAAACTGTTTGTTTAATCAGTCATGCCACTGACCAACTGCAATTATCACACGATGCTTTAGTTGTCTCCTCTGTAAAAGAGAGATCATGTGTGTTTGCTGTACTTCCTTAACATACCTTCAAAGAAAAAAATCTGTAAAAGAGCTTGAAATAAATTCAGCTCAGTGAATTGTGTTCCGAGCTCTTCTGGTGTACTGTCCTCGTGGTTTCAGTGAGCAGAAGAACTACTTGGGACACAGTTCCCAGTTTGTAGAGCCTAGAGACATGACCTACACAGCAGGTAGGTTGTGCTGAGCTCCACGTACACTGGAGTAGGGAAACTGCTGTGCCACTCACTTCCCGTCTAGTCTTGTTCAGGACAGAAGTACTCATTCTCCCAGCTCTTGGAAGTGCTGACACCAGACAGTTCACAGGTGAATTCTCTGCTACTGCCCTCCAGGTAAGATAGGCACCTCACCCAAGGTTCTTACAGTCAGTTACTGGTGGGATGTGAGGGCCCAGGGTCACTTGCAATAGATGAGGACAATTCTCAAGGGCCCTGAGAGCCCCAGGGTTCCACATGCGTTGGTTGTGCCTTGTAGAGACATTGTTACAGCCCAACTCCTTTGCACAGTCCTGCTTTCTGCATCTTCCCAAACTTGTTGATCCCTAGAGAATTCCCGAGGAAAATTCTTTCTGCAAATTTTCATTTCAGAGTCTGCTTCTCAGGCACCCTGACCAGTGGTAATTAACCAGAATATTAGAAAGTGGCTATAGAAATTCAAAGAAGAAAGATAACAAATTCTGTTTGGAGGAAATGAGACAGGAAAAACTACAGATGGAACATGGCATTTATTTATTGATGGATATGAGATTTTCACTGGAAGAAATGATGGAAAAGGGAAAAGAAAGAAGATGTG